>CAUYTI010038813.1:0-22328 GCA_963575145.1 Galago senegalensis | reverse complement strand
CTCAAGCGAGTCTCCTACCTCAGCCTCCCAAGTAGCTAGGACCACAGGCGCCCGCCACAATGCCTGGCTATTTTTTGGTTGCAGCCGTCATTGTTGTTTGGCGGGCCCAGGCTGGATTCGAACCTGCCACCTTAGGTGTATGTGGCTGGCACTTAAGCCACTTGAGCCACAGGTGCTGAGCCCATGTCTTAAGTTTAAATCTTTTATTCAGTGATTAAATAAAGTTTTGTTAATGGTGAAAGGTGGGGTCCAGTTTCAGTCTTCTACAGGTTGCCAGCCAGTTCATCCAGCACCATTTGTTAAATAGGGAGTCTATCCCCCATTGAATATTTTTGATAGGCTTGTCAAAGATCAAATGATGATAAGCAGCTGGGTTCATCCCTTGGTTCTCTATTCTGTTCCATCCCTGTTTTTGTGCCAGTACCATGCTGTTTTAATCACTATATATATAGTATAGCCTGAAGTCTGGTAACGTGATACCTCTTGATTTCTTCTTAATTCTGAGTAATGTATTTGCTATTTGAGGTTTTTTCTGATTTCATATAAAACGAAGCACTATTTTTTTAAGTTCTTTAAAGTATGACAATGGTGCTTTAATAGGGATTGCATTAAATCTATAGATTGCTTTGGGCAGTATGGACATTTTAACAATGTTGATTCTTCTCAGCCATGAGCATGGTATGTTTTCCCATTAGTTTACATCTTCAGCTATTTCTTTTCTCAGAGTTTCATAATTCTCTTTATAGAGATCTTTCATGTCCTTTGTTAGGTAAATTCCCAGATATTTCATCTTCTTTGGCACTACTGTAAAAGGAATAGAGTCCTTGACTCTACTTTTAGCTTGACTATTGTTGGCATATATAAAAGCTACTGATTTCTAAGTATTGATTTTTTATCCTGAGACACTTCTGTATTCCTTGATCTCTTCTTAGAGTTTTGAAGTTGAGGCCTTGGAATTTTCCAGGTGATGATCATATCAGCAGTGAAGAGTGAGAGTTTGATCTCCTCTGACCCTGTTTGGATACCCTTGATTGCCTTCTCTTGCCTAACTGCAATGGCTAAGACTTCCATTACTATGTAGAATAGCAGAGGAAACAGTGGGCATCCTTGTCTCATTCCTGATCTGAGTGGAAATGTTTTCAACTTTACACCATTTAATATGATATTAGCTGTGGGGTTGCTGTTGATGGCCTTTTATCAGTTTAAGAAATGTCCCTTCTGGCTCGGCGCCTGTGGCTCAAGTGGCTAGGGCTCCAGCCACATACACCTAAAGTGGCGGGTTCGAATGCAGCCCGGGCCCGCCAAATAACGATGGCTGCAACCAAAAAAATGGCCGGGCATTGTGGTGGGCGCCTGTAGTCCCAGCTACTTGGGACTTGGGAGGCTGAGGCAGGAGACTCGCTTTAGCCCAGGAGGTTGCTGTGAGCTGTGATGCCATGCACTCTATCCAGAGGGACAGCTTGAGGCTTTGTCTCAAAAAAAAAAAAAAAAAGAAAGAAATGTCCCTTCTATGCCTATGTTCTTAAGTATTCTGATCATGAAAAAATGCTGGATATTATCAAAGGCTTTTTCTGCATCAATTGAGAGAATCACATGGTCTTTGTTTTTTATTTTATTGATTTGATGTATTATATTTATAGATTTGAGTATGCTGAACCAACTCTGTGACCCTGCAATAAAATCAACTTGATTATAGTATATAATTTTTTGGATGTGTTGAATTTTGTTTGCTAAAGATCTTATCAAATATTTTTGCATCGATATTCATTAATGATATTGGTCTGTAATTTTCTTTCTTTGTTGGATCCTTTCTTAGTTTGGGGATCAGGGTGATATTTGCTTCATAGAATGTGTTAGGAAGTATTCCTTCTTTTCCTATGCTTTGGAAAAGGTTGTATAATATAGGTACTAGTTTCTCTTGAAAGGTTTGATAGAATTTGGATGTGAAGCCATCTGGTCCCGGACTTTTCTTTTTTGGGAGATTTCATATTGTTGATGCTATTTCAGTGACTGATATAGGTCTGTTCAAGATTTTTAATTCTTTCTGGTTCAGTCTAGGAAGGTGGCATGCTCCATTTCCTTCAGATTTTCATATTTCAGGGAATAAGATTTTTGTCATAATCACTGAGAATTTCTTGAATTTCTGAGGTTATTTTTCCTTTGTTATTTCTCCTTTATCATTTCTGACAGACGATATTAGAGATTTTACTTTTCTGTTTCTGGTTAGGTTGGCCAAAAGTTTATCAATTTTGTTAATCTTTTCAAAAAGTCAACTTTTTGATTCATTGATCTTCTGAATGATCTTTTTGTTTTCAATTTCATTTAAGTCTGCCCTAATTTTGGTTATTTCTTCTGCTGGGCTTGGGGTTGGAATGTTCTTCCTTTTCCAGTTGCTTGAGATGATCCATTAAGTTGTTGGCTTCCTCTCTTTCTGTTTTCTTGATGAAGGCTTCCAATGCTATAATTTTTCCTCTTAGGACTGCCTTTGGAGTATCCCACAGGTTTTGGTAATTTGTGTCGTTATCATTTTGTTCCAAAAATTTGATTACCTTCTTAATCTTGTCTTTAACCCAGCTATTATTCAGCCTAAGATTATTTAGTTTCCATAACTTTGTTTGAGTATGAAGACTCCTGCTGCTGTTGAGTTCAACTTTTATTCCATGGTGGTCCAAGAAGATACAAGAAATGATTTCTTTTCTTTTAAATTTGCTGAGATTAGACTTGAGTCCTAGGATGTGATCTATTTTGGAGGATGATCTGTGGGCTGATAAGAAGAATGTATATTCAGTTTTATCAGGATGAAATATTTCTGTAGAGGTCTATTAAGTCCATTTGTTCTAGGTTTAAGTCTAATATTTCTTTGTTTCTTCTTGGAGGATCTATCCAAAACTGTTGGTGTTAAAATCTCCAACTATTACAGTGCAGGAAGATATCAAGTTGTTCATATCCATTAGGGTTTGCTTTATAAATTGAGGAGCATTTTGGTAGGGTGCATAAATGTTATTTATCGAAATCTCTTCATGTTGGGTGTTTCCCTTGACAAATATGTAGTGACCATCATTATCTTTATCTTTGTTGGTTTAAAGCCAATTGTATCTGCAACTAAATTTGCAACACCTGCTTTTTTTTGGTTTCCATTTGCCTGTATTATAGAAGTCCATCCTTTCACCCTGAGTCTATTTTTATCCTTTGAGGTAAGGTGAGATTCTTTTTGTTTTTTTTTTTTTTGAGACAGAGCCTCAAGCTGTGCCCCTGGGTAGAGTGCCGTGGCATTACAGCTCACAGCAACCTCCAACTCCTGGGCTCTAGCGAGTCTCCTGCCTCTGCCTCCCAAGTAGCTGGGACCACAGGTGCCTGCCACAATGCCCGGCTATTTTTTTGGTTGCAGCCGTCGTTGTTTGGCAGGCCTGGGCTGGGGATTCAAACCCGCCACCTTAGGTGTACGTGGCTGGCGCCTTAGCCGGTTGAGCTATAGGCGCCGAGCCAAGGTGAGATTCTTGTATACAACAGATATCCGGTCTGGATTTATGTATCCAGTCAGCCAGCCTGTGCCTCTTTAGAGGACAATTTAAATATTCACTTTAATTGAGAGAATTGATAAGCCTGGTTGTGTTTGGGGTGTCATCTTTTTCTCCTTCATCTTTAAACTTTGGCAAAGTTAATCACAATGTGTCTAGGAGATGCTTTATTTGGATTGAATCTTGCTGGGGTTTGGAAACTGTCTACTATCTGGAGTTCTGTTTCTCTTTCAACACTTACGAAATTCTCCAAGATCTCTTGGAGTAGAGCATCTGTATCATTAGGACCATCCTCTTCTCCTTCAGGAATTCCTGTAAGATGAATGTTTGATCTTTTCAATTGATCCCACAATTCTCTCAGGGAATGATCAGTTTTTGCTCTCCATTTGTCTGCCTCTTTGAGCATTTGGGAACATTCAAAAGTTTTGTCTTCAGTTTCAGTTATCTTTTCTTCTGCCTGGTCAACTCTATTACTGAGGGATTTTACTGTATTTCGGAGCTCCTCAACTAACTTTTTCATTTCCTTGAGCTCTGCTATCTCCTTTCTCATTATTTCCATATCTTTGGTGACTTTGTCTTTAAATTCATTAATTTCTTTCTTTTTTTTTTTTTTTGAGACAGAGCCTCAAGCTGTCCCCCTGGGTAGAGTGCCCTGGCATTACAGCTCACAGCAACCTCCAACTCCTGGCTCAAGCGAGTCTCTTGCCTCCGCCTCCCAAGTAGCTGGGACCACAGGTGCCCGCCACAACGCCTGGCTATTTTTTGGTTGCAGCCATCGTTGTTTGGCAGGTCCAGGCTGGGGATTCGAACCCGCCACCTTAGGTGTACATGGCTGGCGCCTTAGCCAGTTGAGCTATAGGCGCCGAGCCAAATTCATTAATTTCTTGAGACAATCTCTGGAATCAATTTCTATCTTTTCTTCTATACTATTTATCTTATTTGCCATCCATATTCTGGATTTGATTTCTGACATTGCTGCCATTTATCTCTGCATGGCATCTTCAGTTTTATCTCCTTTGTCATTTCTTGGGGGGAGGGTTGATCGACTCTGGTTATTCATGTTGCCAGGGTTCTGTTGGGCCCGCACCATGTTTATTTTCCACCGTTTGGTTATTAGCACTGGTAGGGTGAGATTGAATTGGGGTTCCCAAGTAGTAGAGATAGCCCCTTACCAAAGCACTAGGCTTTGTAATTGTGGCTTATTTCCTACAACCTTACAAAGGCTCCTTTCAGAGTTTTGGCTGGAGACTTTGAGGATCTACTTGGTGAGACAGCACAAGCTAGCTCTGTTTTGATATCATTCAACCTCTACCCTATCCTCAGAAGCCATGGTATTAGGTTTAAAGCTTGGCTGTGAAGAGATACAAACAGCTGTGGCGCCCAGCCCCCACCCTTCAGTTCTTTTCCACTACAGAACTTCGAAGGTCAACCTCAGAATGTCTCTGAGTGGACAACCCCAGACATGAGTTCCAATTAAATTGTCTTAGGCAGTGCAAACCCTACTCAACAGAGAGGGATTCAAGGGTCTCCAACAGAACAACTGAGGCCAGGGTCCATACCCCCACCCACCAGATTCCGTTCACACTGTTGTCCACTTTTCTGCTCACAGACCCAGTTGGAGACAGGAGCCACGCCCCTGCCCACCAGTCTCAGTCCACTGTCTGGCAAGCCTCTGGTTGCAGGCTCTGCTGGGGTCAGGGTACCACACCCTGCCTGCAGGTCTCAGTCCTCACCCAGTAAGCCTCTGCTCATCAACCTGCTAGGGACAGGACCACACCCTACCCCTCAGGTCTTGGTTCATACCCAGCAAGCCTGTGCTCGAGGGTTCTGGTGGAGTCAGGGGACCATGCCCTTGCCCTCAAGTCCAACAGGGGATGGGGATTAGCCCTGTCTGCGGAACTCAGTCTACACAGGGCAACCACTCTTCTGCTGTGGGTGCTGTCAGAGCTGGGGTTTCTGCACCCTGTCCTACCAAACACAGCCCAAACTGCAGGTCAACACCACCACTGGCTGGGCAGTCATAATCAGGGGACTGATCCTCCTCCCACTGAGTGTCCCTTTCTTCCCTCACCCTCTTTCTTCTCTATCAGTCACAGATTACGTCCTGATGGTTGGCACTCCACATCTTGCCCAGATCTCTCAGGAAAAGACCAAACACACTGTGCTCTGTAGGGGGCAGAACTTCAGATGACCATGAAGGGGGAAGGGTGGAATGGGAGTTTGGACTTGTGGGGAAAATATCTGTTCAATTTTATGCCTGGTGGGGTGGTATCTAGGTTCATAAGTGGGACCTCCCTGGAGAAAGAAACCTGGTGTTTAGTGGCTCTCTCCAGTGAGGTAAAATGACAGGTCTTTTGTTCCCTGCTTGCTCACAGATAGCCTGCAGTGGGCCTCCTGCTTGAGGGAGGGGTCTCTCATCCTCTAGTGAATGGCTTTGTACCTGTAATTTGTTTTCTTGAATGCTCTTCCTTGGAGTTACAGCTTGCCGAACTTTTTCTTGGCTCAGCTCCCCACCTTTGGCTTCATAGAGTCCAGATTTCATCAAGTTTTTCTCCCTCTGGTCAGGAGCCTCTGCTAAAAGTTGCTACCAGTCAGCCATCTTCCCAGGATATCCATTGTTTAAAATGTATTTTAACCATTTTCAAATGTAGAATTCAGTGGCTTAAAAGCACATTCACAATGTTGTATAACCATCACTACTCTTAAATTTCAGAGCATTTCCATTACACGACAGAGAAATACAATACCTGTTATTTACTCACAATTCTCCTTTCTACCTAGCTCCCCAGAAACAGTAATCTGGATTTGCATCTTCTAGACATTTCCTATACACTGAAACTGGCTGTTTTCACTGAGCATGATTTCAATGTTCATCTGTGCTGTAGCATACATCAAGATTTCATTCCTTTTTATGGCTGAATAATATCCCATTGTAGGAATGTAACACATTTTGTTTATTTATTCATCAGCTCATAGGCATTTGGGTTGTTTCCACTTTTTGGCTATTGTGAATAGTGATTTTATGAATATAAGCTTTTGTGTGACCACAGATTTTTAATTCTCTTGGGAACATACCTAGGAGTAGATTGCTGGGTCATTGTTAACTGTATGTTTAATTTTGGGATGAAATACCAAACTTTTCCAAAGTGGCTGCACTATCCTACTTTCCTACCGGCTATTCCCTATGTCAGAGCACAAACAAACCCAAAGGAAGAAAGCCTGGAGAACACTCTTTCCCAGGTAAGACAGATTCACAGTCAGCCTCCAGCTAGAATTCCCTGTGGTCTTCTGTGAGGTGCACCTCTGCTATGGGCTCAGCTGCTCAGCTGTCATCACCTGGGAGTGGGGTAGGGGAGCTTCTTCCTTCAGCCATGCTGAGACCTAAGAGGAAAAACCACATGTCCTTTCCCTATTTCTTCAGGTTTTCTTGGTTTTGTTTTGTTTTGTTTGATTTGGCTCCTTCTGAGATTCTAATGGATTTGGTTTTATGTTTTAGGGGAGTGGAGAGGAGAACTACCTACCTTTCAAAGTCAGGAGCCTCTGCCTTTTTAAAATTCAGCCAGGGGTCCTCAAAAGTTTTAAACAGGGGGCCGGTTCACTGTTCCTCAGTCTGTTGGAGGGCCGGACTGTGGGCCCCGGGATGAGTTGGCTGCTAAGCAGGACAGGCAGTGGAGGCAAAAACACCTGGTGGGCCAGATAAATGTCCTAGGCGGGCAGCATGTGGCCTGTGGGCCATAGTTTGAGGACCCCTGGCTCTTTTCACCAGATGGCACCAAAAGTGAAGAAGGAAGCTCCTGCTCCTCCCAAAGCTGAAGCCAAAGCAAAGGCATTGAAGGCCAAGAAGGCAGTGCTAAAAGGCATCCACAGCCACAAAAAAAAGATCTGTACATCACCCACCTTCAGGTGGCCAAAGACTCTGAGGCTCCGGAAGCAGCCCAAATATCCTTAGAAGAGCGCCCCCAGGAGAAATAAGCTTGACCACTATGCAATCATCAAGTTCCCCCTGACCACTGAGTCTGCCATGAAGAAGATAGAAGACAACACACTTGTGTTCACTGTGGACATCAAAACCAACAAGCATCAGATCAAACAGGCTGTGAAGAAGCTTTATGACATTGATGTGGCCAACGTCAACAACCTGATCAAGCCTGATGTTGAGGAGGCATATGTTTGACTGGCTCCTGATTATGATGCTTGGAATATTGCCAACAAAATTGGGATCATCTAAACCAAGTCCAGCTGGCTAATTCTAAATATATAACTTTTCACCATAAAAAAAAAAAACCACCAAAAAAAAAAAAAAACTCAACTCAGCCTCTAAAGAGCCCTGAAGCAAAACACAGAAAGCAATTGAGAATGAGAAACTTAATTGAGAAAGTTAAACTCAGTGCAAGTGTTCTTGATTTCTCTTAACCCAATGGAAGATTTATGGGGCATTTAGCCACTGATCCATCCTCCTGAATTGTAGCAGTCCTCCAACAGATAGCCTGCAAACCTGCAGATGGCAGATTCTACTCACATTTCTACAGATCTGCCCAAGGAAGCCCAACTTCCTATTGATTCTAAATGGCTTTCCATAGAAATATATTAACTAGAAATTTACCAGTCACCTTTCTTGGAACTAAAATTTATAGCATTTTATGTGTTCTTACAAACCAGACATTAATCAACCCACTATTCAAGCCTTTCTTAAATTTTTGTAGTGTTTTGCTTTAAAATAATTGTACAATAATTCCTCCTTTTGAAACAAAGGATCTGTAGAATCTCAGATGGAACCAAATCAAGCAATTTAGTACAGTCTATTCCTCAGGGCTAAAAAGGCCAAGAAAGTATAAGCAAAGGAAAAGAAAGTGACTTTCTGAACATCAAGAATAGGCCACAAAATATGCTTCACATTTTGTTATCATGTTTAATTTTTACAAGAGTCCCATAACAGAGGTCATTTTATCTCTTTTCTACAGAAAAGATTAAAATGGGCTCAGAGAGGTTAATTTCCCAGGATCACATTAGTAAATAAAGAACTTGGGCTTTTGAGTTAGTATAGTGTAATGGCTAATGGTTAAAGCTGTAGAGTTACACTGCTTGAATTCAAATTCTAACTCTACTGTTAACTGTCCAATCCTGGACAAGTTACTTTATTCCTCTAAGCCAGGGATGTCCAACCTGCAGCTCACAGGTCACAAGCTGATTTTGTGGGGACTTCCTTGCTTATCTATGGTGTCAGGTATCACAAAAAGTATGCACAAACCATTTTTTTGCTAATCAGCTCTCTTTAGTGTTTGTGTGGCCTAAGACAACTCTTCTTTCAAAGAGTAGAAGAAAAAAAAAAAGCTGGACACCCCTGCTAAGCCTTGGCTTCCTTCTCAATAAAAAGCAGGTAACAGCAGTATCTATCTCACAGTGCAAGGGCTTTGAGCATTAAGTGAGATAATGCTTGTACATGTACAAGCTACTACTGCAACATGATTTCTGAGTTACATGTGATTTCTGGATTGCCAGGGTACTTGCTTTATGAGTGAAGAGCGATGACTCTCACCTGCTTTCCCAGCCTAGTGATGGAGACACAGGGAAAACTCCCTTCAGCAAAAAGCAAAAGTAGAAATTCCCAAGTTATCAAACAATCGTCATCACTTAATCACAACTGAATAATTAATAAAGATGTGCAATAGTTTTTGATGACACTCTAATGAGGTGATGTCTGGATGCCTTTTTTCTTACAGTCTATTATATTTCTTAATTTAAGCCTGAAGGAAGAAAAATACAGATATGATATAGCTACACATGAAAACTTAGTGAGACCAGTTTGTAAACCATTAGCGGGTTCTATACTATGCCATGAAGGAAGAGTATATATAATTGGAAGCATCTAATGGCTCTGGGTTTCATAACTATTTGTGGCTGTGGAGGCATCCAAAATGTGTGATAGCTAAAATCACTATATCCTAGTTCAAAGAGGTATTAATTTTCATTTGGCCTGGGCTGCCAGATGAGCAATTAATATCTCTTAAATTTTGTAATTCAATTTTACAATATCAAATAAATATAAAAGGATTAATATATTTGTTTTGTTAAGATAAATGATTATTTTTCCCACTTTTTGAAGGTACTAATATTTAAGCCACCAGGAAGTTATTTTTGGCATCAAAGAGACCTTGGTTTAAAAGTTCTATTGTGGTTTGGCGCCTGTGGCTCAAGTGGCTAAGACGCGAGCCACATATACCTAAGGTGGTGGGTACAAATCCAGCCCAGACCCGTCAAAACAACAATGACGGCTGCAACTAAGAAATAGCCGGGTGTTGTGGCGGGTACCTGTGGTCCCAGCTACTTGGGAGGCTGAGGCAGGAGACTTGCTTGAGCCCAGGAGTTGGAGGTTGCTGTGAGCTGTAATGCCACAGCACTCTACCCAGGGAAATAGCTTGAGGCTCTGTCTCCAAAAAAAAAAAAAAAAAAAAAGTTCTATTGTACCAAGTCACTAAATACATTAGAACCTTCGTGGCTGACCACCTCCCTACACTGACCATCCTCTTAGGTTGACTTAATTTCTATGGACCGGACATGCACACCTGTACTTATCAGTACAGTAGGCCTAGTTCCTTATGGTGACCACTTCCATATGTTGACCTTGGATGGTCAGCTTACAGAGGTTCCATGTATTTCTTTGAATCTTACCTGTTAATAGGATATAACCCCCTAGTAAATAGAGTGATTATAAGAATTAAATGAGATCATGTATATAAAGTACTCTGCAAAGTATAATAAGGACTCAATATCTGGTAGCTATAATTATTGTGCTCATTGTAGCAAACTAGAAAGAACAGAAAAGTTAAAGAAGGAAAAAAGTGACCAATAATTTCTCTTCTCTAAGGCAACTACTGTTAACATTTAGCCAGCTCTCCTTTTCCTCCATTTAATTTATCTTTATATAGATTTGATATCACACCATAGAAACTATTATATATGGATTCTTGTTTTGTTCTTTTTGGCCTACTAATGCAATTTAGACATTTTCCTACACCATTAACAGTTATGAAATAACAATAACTGTTAACATAACAGTTAAGAAATAATAATTCTTTCTGGCTTCTAATAAAATAAAATAGCTTTTTCTAGTTGTGAAACCCTTGGGAAAGAGTCTTGCCCACCTCATCCTCCTGCCACTTTGAGATCTGGTCTCCTGGCTTTGGGAATCCTCAAGTCTGTTACCATCATTACTTGGGACCACAGCAGAGAATCCTTTGGGTATGCATGCTCCTCAAAAAAACTCGAGGTGGATCTCTGCAGACCACAGTGTAAGGTGATACAGTGTAAGGTGATACAGCCTTACACTCCACAGCCATAATGCTCTATTGACTCTGAATTTTTTCTCCCACACACTACAACAAAAGCTGCTAAAAACCAAAGCAAAACCCCCAAACCTAATCATCTGCCTTAAACTGAAATTCAAGCTCCTTATACCTGAACTCTTACCTTCTCTAATATCTTCTCTTCAGAAAAAAAACAAACTGTATTATTTGGTTTAAATATATTTTTTAAATTGCTAGGACATCAAAATCTGATTTCCAAACATTTGTATTGTCCTAGCCACACCAACCATGCCAATCCCCTCCCATTCTCCACTGACATTATCTCTTATTTTTTCAGAGAATATAATTATTTAGTTGTAGAGTCCAAAACTTACCCCCAGACACAGAATTAATGAAAATAAAATAAAAATTACATGTAAAAATAAGTACCTACAACATTCATTTTAGCCAATTCTCTGGTCACTTTGGGGCCACTGTTTATTATATTACTTTATTTTTATTTTTATTTTCTGAGACACAGTCCTACTCCATTGCCTGGCTCAAATGCAGTGGCAAAATCTCGGTCACTGCAACTTCCAACTCCTGGGATCAAATAATTCTGCTTCAGCCTCCTGAGTAGCTGGAAGTATAGGTCTGAGACACCACGTCTGGAAAATTTTCTCTATTTTTAGTAGAGATGGGGTCTCATTCTTGCTCAGACTGGTATTGAACTCCTGATCTCAAGC
This sequence comes from Galago senegalensis, assembly GCA_963575145.1. Taxonomy (NCBI): domain Eukaryota; kingdom Metazoa; phylum Chordata; class Mammalia; order Primates; family Galagidae; genus Galago; species Galago senegalensis. The sequence continues at coordinate 10,781 of CAUYTI010038813.1, read as the reverse complement.
TCTCCTCCCACCTCAGCCTCCTAGAGAGGTAGGATTACAGGTGTGAGCCCTGAGCCCTGCCTGCTTATTATTATTGTTCTTATCCCTGTTAGTCTTGAATAAACAGGTCTCCAGAAGGGCAATGGCCAAATGAGTACACAGGGAAGATGCTGACTGGGAGATAGAAGATGATTCTGAAGTGTCTAATATTCTGACTCTATCACTGATGAGCTCTGATAAATTCTCTGAGCGTGTGCCTCTTCCAGAATTTTATTTAGAACAAGTCAAATAATTCAAGTAAAAGTAATGTGCAGCTTAGAAAAAGCTATAGACACATAAGGGGGAAAGAATTTTGCTTTTAAATAAAAGGGCTGGGAGAAATGAGACAATCTCCAACACATACAAACTGCCTTTTGAAAATTTTATCTATACAAGTACTAACTGACCTAAAATGTTTTATGAAAACAACTTTTTGAAAAGTTTCACCCATGATTATCCAGTTTTCCTCCACACATGCATCATGCTAATTGAAGGTTTGGCTATATTCATGCTGTGTTAGAGGAAACTGAAGTGTTAGAACAAAACGGACTGACATGCTATCTCAAGGAGCTTATATCAGCTAAGGAGGGACTGAGGGAAGTAAAGGAATTAGAGGTGAGAAGGATTAGAATCATTGAGGTTATAAGAATTTAAAACTTAAAAAAAGGTATAAACAGCTTAGAATTTAAAGAAATAAGAGATGGCTTTTCTCAAAGAGGGGTATCCTTATTCAAACTCCTAGACAAGTGATTTCATGAAGCTATTATATGCAACTCCTCCAGAACTTGGCATTTGATTACATTTAAAATTCATCTTTTGCTCCCCTCCCCTTCCTCCCCCATACACCATGTGTTCTTACCCCAACCTCCCACTTTTTCCTCCTTCGATTTACTTCCATTTCAACCCCCTTTAAAAGCCCAGGTCCAGTTTCCTACTGGTTTCCTTCACCTCTACTTGCCTGGCTCTCCTGGTATGTACCACCCACCCTGACATCACGTATGAACATTCCTCTTTGGAAAAATCATGCCTTGTTCTTGCAGAACAGACTTAGAAAATTATTCAAAACTATATTACCTTTTTAAAATAGAAAGAATAAGATATTTAAATTCCAAGCTGTTTCCCTAAGAGGGGAGAGGAAGTGGAGGAAGAGAAGCAATGGTAGTTCCAAACCCGCTCAAACTTGGTCATTAGTCGTGGCACGGTGGTGGCATTCTCATTCCATCCGGGCAGGCTCACCTGGCCAGAGGCATTCAGTCAAAGCAGAAGGGGGAAGGAAACATGGGCAAACAGACTTGCAAAGACGGAGAGAAAGAAAAAGGTGAAATAAAGGAGGACGTTTACATGGGAGGAGGAGAGACAGGAACAAGGAAGGAAGATGGGGGAAATCGGAAAAGGGAAAGGAAAATACAAAACCGGTTACAGGAGAGGGTTGAAAAGAGAACTGGAAACAAACCAAGAGGGAGAAAACAGAAATAGCTAGGTCGCTAACAAGAGTAGGAGCCAAAGACCAAGTGGAATGGGCAGAGCAGGGGAAGGAGAGGGGCAGGGAGCGGGAGAGAATGCCATGCCTCGCCTCGATCTGTTTGTGTACTTCCTTACACTGTCATCGGTAGCTGCCTTATCTATTTTCACCTCTGGCAGGAGACGCCCGCCGATGTGGGAGCCGGGGCCGCCGATGAGGGACACCACGCCGTTGCAGTCCACCGTGCTGTTGCGCTTCACGCTGCGCCGCAGACTGGGGAAGATACGCGACGAGCGGCTGCCCTGGCTGTAGCCGCTGTAGCCACTGTAGCTGCTGCGGCGCTCGCGGGCCCGGATGGGGATGAAGAGGGAGTCCCGGCGGCCCTCGCTCTCCTCCACCGTGCTGTGCTCGTCGTCTGCGAACTCGTTCTCTGAGCCCGGGTCTCGGAACCGCCCAGGGCCCCGGAAACTGAAGATGCTGCTTTTGCTGTTGTGGCGGGAGAGGAAGGGCGAGCCCGGGATGCTGAGCAGTGACTGCGGGGTGCGGGGGGTGGAGGGAAGAGAGAGAGAGAGAGAGAGAGAAGAGTGGCGTGAGACCAGAGTAGACCCTGCAGGCTGAACAAAAATGCGGCTAGGGTCCCGACCTGCCTGCCGCTAACCCCACCACAAGTCCTGATACCAGAACACAAACACTTCCAGAAAGTACGTCTGGATGTTGATTGCTACTGTTCATTGCACATTATTACGCATGTCCCCTTCCCCATACACATGAGACAGACCTTGTGTTCGACAAGTTAAGGATTCAAAACTTTTACTCACTAGTTACTCATGTGTTCAAAGATGCTTTTCTTCTGCTCTGTATCACTCATCCGCAGGGAAGCACATCACTAGGGGCCCACAGGGAGTGTGCCTTCAACTTACTCAAGTAAAACTGCGCTACACTTGGCAAAAAGGATTTTAGAAGTGCCTGTTATCATTTGATATTCTCCACATGAGCCCATTTTCTGGAGGTCAAGTACTATTCCAACAGTGGTCTTCAAGCTTTCTCATTTCGTTGGAAATGATGTATGCCCTTTCCATCTCATTTTAAAGTCAATAAAATTTTTTTCACCAAAAGTTTAAGTACTGTAGTTGTGAACTATATAATTCCAAGTTTAAATAGTTGTAAATTATACAATTCCAAGCCCTGACGTTTTAGATAAAATTCTTCTTTGCCAGTTGGAAAATTTTCCTGACTTTTCATCTTCAACTCATACTTCCATTCCATCTTTCCTACAAAATTTTATGTAAATGTATATTTTTAATGCTGTAATGTACTTTGCTGATTACCCTAGAATACTTTTCTGTAGCAGTCTTATAAATAAACTGTACTTAATATTTTAAAATTTTCCTGTGACCATGAATCTCTAAGAAATAAAAAAGTTCTCCTGGATCGAGTTTCTAGTCTAATTCTTATAAATACAGGTGATCAAGCTACATAAATTTATTACACATTTTACAAGTAATAAGCTTAAAAAGATATTTTCAATAAAATGCATTTTTAATGAGATGGAGCTTACCAATTGGTACTTAAATTCTGATAGTATCATATATTATTAGAATGAGACATGGCTCAAAATCAATTCTCTCCTTTCTAATAATAGATTTTAAGTGCTGAGAAACCATGTAAATACTACCTATTATCTGAGAATGGAAAAAGTTGGTTATAGAAATGTCACTCAGGGCTGGGCACAGTGGCTCACACCTGTGGCTGTGAGCTATGATGCCACAGCACTCTACTAAGGGCAACAAAGTGAGACTCTGTCTCAAAAAAAAAAAAAAAAAAGAAAAGATAAAAGAAATGTCACTCAATTCTTTGACCTCTCCCCAAGTTAAATGCCAAAAATCACATGGTAAACTGACAGCAAAATTTATTTTAATGATCTATTGGCTGACAAATTAGGTCCTCTTTCAATTTTGTTTAAAGCAAAGAACTGAAAACCTAAATTGCTAAAGGATATGTTATCTAATTGTTAGAAGCAATCCCTTTCTTGATTTTTGAGGATATCAAAAAGGCTTTATTATTTACTAATATTTATATGAGTTATTCTTACATAAATTACTTTTACCAAAAGCCAGGGCATCCAACCTTTTTTCTTTTCTTCCACACATGGGAAGAATAAGAGTTACCTTGGGTCATACATTAAATACACACATGCTAACAAAAGCTGATGAACACAAAAAAATAGGTCCATGCATACTTTTGATATCTGACACCACAGATAATCAGAACCCTCCTCAAATAATCTGCATAAGGAACCTGTTTTACCCAAAAGAAGGCTGATATAAACAAAATATTGCTAACTTTACATCACTGCTCACATTTATTTAATAATATGCTTTTTATCTTATCACATGCTTTAAATATACTTTTGTCAAAACTTGAAACGAACAGATTTAACTCATTTATGAGCATGTCCACCACATGATCTAATTAGGAAAGTCCTCGATGTCAAAGCAAATGACTAAATCAGACATTTTTCATTTTAAAAAGTATGACCTCATTTTTCAACTTTAATAAACGTATTACTATATACTTCAAGGACAACTATCCCACTCTTGAACTTAAAAACATCTCGACAACCCCAATTATAGCTGTTTCCCTCTTTCTTTTATTTTTTTGAGACAGCGTCTCACTATGTCACCCTCGGTAAAGTGCCATGGCATCATAGCTCATAGCAATCTCAAACTCTTGCTTAAGTGATTCTCTTGCCTCAGAGGCCTCCCAAGTAGCTGGAACTACAGGTGCCTGCCACAATGCCCACCTATTTTGTTGTTGCTGTTGTTGCAGTTGTCATTGTTGTTTTAGCTGGCCTGGGCTAGGTTCGAACCCGCCGGCCTTGGTATATACAGCTGGCGTCCTATCCACTGAGCTATGGGTGCTACCCATCTGTTTCCCTATTAACAGAAATATGAAAGAGATAAGTTCAGAAAGCCTTAGAATGGAGTTCAGTTTCCTGGATTAAGGAAAACTTTGTAAACACTAATATTTTCAATTGTCCTTTTGTTTAGCATCCCAAAGATTTCTACACTTTAAAGCAATGCACCACATAAGATTTGGGATGAAAGTGGTATCCCTGGCTCAGCACCTATAGTTCAGTCGTTAGGGCGCCAGCCACATATACTGGAGCTGGCAGGTTTGAACCCAGCCTGGGCCTGCCAAACAACGACAATTACAACAAAAAAATAGCCAGGCGTTGTGGCAGGCGCCTGTAGTCCCAGCTACTTGGAAGGCTGAGGCAAGAGAATCGCGTAAGCCCAAGGGTTTGAGGTTGCTGTGAGCTGGGATGCCACCGTACTCTACTGAGGGCAACACAGTGACACCATGTCTCAAAAAAAAAAGTGGTGTCTCTTCCTTTTGTCAAGTGGGAGGAGGGAACTGAGAAGGCAATTAGGGAAGGAGAAGTGGTGTGACCCTGGATTACAGAGCTGACGTCAGGCACAGGTATGTGTAAGTTAAAGATTTGGAATTGGATTCCTTAAAACTGTACTGGGAAGGTCTTCAAGGGCCCCATGGGGATACAGCCCCAGTTTGAAGACCACTGCTCTAAGAGAAAGAAACTGATTAATGACTAACCTTAAATAATCTTCCTTGCTTCCCTGGGATATTTAGTTTGCCTAGTTATAACTTTGAACTTTCTTTTTTTTTTTTTTATCATAACCCTGGAAGGGCTGTAGGTTTCCTCTTTAATATTTCTGCCCTGTATTTTTGTTTACTAGAATTCCATTTCTAGTTCTATACTCTAGTTCCTGTTCCTCCTCTAATATACACAGCCCCTGTCATTAGCCTGGTACATTTTATTTAAATAATTATAGTTCTGTTATATTCTCTCATCTATATCTTTTACTTATTATGCATCTTTTCCCTATCTTGACTTTAAGCAATTCACAAACTTCTGTGAAAATAAATGAATTTGATCACTGGGACCACATCAAGAAGACTGATCCCTATTCATAGATCATTTTACCTAACTGTCCTTGTTATGGTTACAGGCCTCTAGAAAAGAGCATGCAACATCTCCATTACTCTGACTTATTTTGTTCTGCCCCAACCTTGAGAGAGGAGAAGCTCCATTTGATTCTAGAATGTCAACTGGACTTTGTTTGTGAGTAGTGGTCACTATGCATTAAGGGCAGGAAAAATCCCCAGCTCTTATGCTTTCTTCTTCCACAATGTGGATCAGTAAACATACTATTCTTCTTATCTATATGTTTGGGTACCCCCATTAAATCATTTATTCCCTCCCTTGAACTCACAGTTCTACTCAAAGTATGATTCACGGACTAATGCTAGTATGCTAGTATATAACTTATTACTGGTTTGCAACAAGACAAATACAGGAAACCGAGAGAAGCACTTAGAAACTTTTATAGCAAGTAGGCATCTAAGGATATTATGACTATAACTAATAAAATTCATTCTATATTTTATAGCAGCATTAGTTCATAAAGAATTGGAAAAAATAGAAACTAGTCCTTTACCACAGATAGTATGAGACAGTGCTCTAAAACAATGTTGCTGTGCCTTAAAATGTACCTGACATTTTGTTTTAGTCATCTAACAAAGAGGCAACAGCCTCTGAAAGACAAATTTATTACATCAGTTCAGAGAGGAGTGGGCATGCCTTGCCATAGAGGGCCACATGGGGTTACTATCAGGGTCCACCAGAAGGCAGAAGGAATCAGGGGGAAATCATGGTCCAGAGCCTTATAGTGTCATTTCCCTGGGAAGGAGCAGGTGAGGAAAGGTAGGCAAGTTTAGCACTGAATAATATGAATTAATTTCAGAGGGCTCTGAGCCACAGAGGTTGTATCTAGTTGTCCAGAACTTGGTCCAGCAGTGTTTTAGGGCAGGGGAAATATTGGCTTTGTGAGTGAGTTAGACAAGGGAGGCAGCTGGGCAACCGGGGTATGGATCACCTGATTCACATACGAAAGGCATGCTTGAAGGCAAAGGTAATACAGAACACTGGGGTTCTGGACACAAGCCTAGATGTTAATAAGCTGTGCCTTGAGTGCATATAACTCCCTTGAGGGCCTCACAGGAAAGGAACATGACCAGGAAAAGACAGGACTCAGGCACTTTTAGGCTTCTTTGCTAAATCCCATAATCTTTTTGGCTGTGCTTTAGCCTTCCTTTGGTATCAGGGTGATACTTTGCAGAATGAGTTAAAGAGGGTTCCCTGCTCCATAATTTTTTGGAATATTTTTATTAGGATTGATATCAGTTCTTCTTTGTAAACCCACTGGAATTTGGCTATGAATCCATCTGGTTCTGGGGTTTTCTTTCCTCTCCCACAAACAAATGGAAAGACATTCCATGCTCATGGATTAAAAAAAAAATCAATATTGTTAAAATGACTATGGCAATGATACCCCGAATCTACCTAAGGGTCCATCAACTGATGAGTGGATAAAGAAAATATAAGTGTGAGTGGGATGTGGTGGCTCACTCCAATAATCTTAGGACTCTGGGAGGCTGAGGCAGGTGAATTGCTTGAGTTCAGAAGTTCAAGACCAGCCTGAGCAAGAGTGAGACCCCGTTTCCACAAATCATTGTTTTAGAGCACTGTCTCTCATACTATCTGTGGAAAAACTAGACAGGCATTGTGACAAGCACCTGGAGTCCCAGCTACTTGGGAGTCTGAGATAAAAGGATCTTCCAAGCCCAAGAGTTTGAGGTTGCTGTGAGCTGTGACACCATGGCACTCAACCCCAGGGTGACTGAGTGAGACTCTCTGCCTCAACAAAAAAGAAAGAAAATGTAAGTGTGTGTGTATTCCATACACCATGGAATACTACTCACCAACATGGAGGCCATTATCCTAAGTGAAATAACTCATAACTAAGAATCAGAAACTCAAATACCACAGGTTCTCACATGTAAGTGGGAGCTAAGTAATGAGCACACATGGACACAGACACTGGAATAATAAACGATGGAGACTCAGAAAAGCAGAAAGGTGGGGGTGGGTGAGAGGTTAGAAAGTATCTGATGGGTACCACGTATACTAATTAGGTGAAGGTTACACAAAAAGCTGACTTCATCACTACACAAAATATCCATGTAACAAATCCGTACATGCTCTCCCTAAATCTATAAAACAAATAAATAAATCCATAATCACCCTTAAAGTCATCACTTCATGTATTGCAAATGGCATTCAAGACCCTCCCAGCCTCGACTCTAACTCACTCTATTTTATCCTTCCCTGTTTCTCCCCATATCCCCAACAGCAGCCACCTGCCTTCAGGTCTTTATTTTCTCCATGTCCAGTTGGGGAAATTCTCTCTAATTTCTGGCCCAGCCCTCTGCTTCTTCCTCTACTAACGTCCTTAATCCTTCCATCGCACTCAGCCCTCCTTTCAGAGTACTTATGTTCTACCTTTTGCAACAGTTCTTTATATACATGTTCTCTTAACCAGTTACAGGCTCCTTAAGGCCATAGTACCTGATTCATCTTTCTATCTCCTGAAGTGTTTTGTACATACACTGTAAATACAATGTTTAACTTAATTAACATGTATTTAAATTATATACTACAAATTGGTCACCCATTCCAGTGTTGTCCCACACCTGTATTCGGTCATTGCCTTGCCTCTCAGAGAAAGTTAAACTGGACAGAATCCATGATTTTACGCTAGACCAATATTGGGTGCTGACATGACCTGATACATTTGGTCTTCACATTGGGAATGAAGTTTTATTTATTTGATGATAAAATTTAATTTTACATGTTACATATGATCTAATACATCAAACTAAAGGTGTGTCACACACTGAGACCCCATCCCCTCCCTCCTTCCCTCTCTCTCTTCTTCCCTTCTCCTACCACCTCCCTCCTTCCCTCTGCTCTTCCTTTTCCCCACCCCCCTTCTCTTTCTCTCTGCTCTACCCTTCCCCAAACCCCCACCGTGTACTAGGTCATTAATTGTTCTTATATCAAAATTGAGTACATAGGATTCATACTTCTCCATTCTTATGATGCTTTACCAAGAAGAATGTGTTCCACTTCCATCCAGGTTAATACAAAGGATGTAAAGTCTCCATCTTTTTTAATGGCTGAATAGTATTCCATGGTATACAGATACCACCACTTGTTAATCCATTCCTGGGTTGGTGGACATTTAGACTGCTTTCACATTTTGGTGATTGAAAATTGAGCCATGACAGTCTAGTGCAAGTGTCCTTATGGTAAAAGGATATTTTTGCCTTCTGGGTAGATGCTCAGTAATGTGATTGCTGGATAAAATGGGAGGTCTAGGTTGTATTAGTTTACAGTCCCACCAACAGTGTAAAAGTGTTCCCTTCTCTCCATATCCATGCCAGCATCTAGTTTTGAGATGTTGTGATGTGGGCCATTCTCACTGGGGTTAGATGATATCTCAGGGTGGTTTTGATTTGCATTTCCCTAATAATTAAGGATGAGGATTTTTTCATATGTTTGCTAGCCATTTGTCTATCTTCTTTAGAGAAGGTTCTATTCATGTCTCTTGCCCATTGATACATGGTATTGTTGGCTGTTTTCATGTGGATTAATTTGAGTTCTCTATAGATCCTAGTTATCAAGCTTTTGTCTAATTCAAAATATGCAAATATCCTTTCCTGGTGTGTAAGTTGTCTATTTGCTTTGGTTGTTGTCTTCTTAGCTGTACAGAGCTTTTCAGTTTAATTTAATTAAGTCCCATTTGTTTATTTTTGTTATTGTTGCAATTGTCATGGAAGTTTTCTTCATAAAGTCTTTCCCCAGGCTGTTATCTTCCAGTGTTTCCTATGCTTTTTTTGAGGATTTTTATTGTTTCATGCCTTAAATTTAAGTCTTTTATTCATCTTGAATCAATTTTTGCGAGTAGACTAAGGTGTGGGTCCAGTTTTAGCCTTCTACATGTGGATATCTAGTTCTTCCAGCACCATTTATTGAATAGGGATTCTTTCCCCAGTGTATGCTCTTATTTGGTGTATTGAAGATTAGGTGGCTGTAAGATGTTAGTTTCATTTCCTGGATTTCTATTCGATTCCAAATGTCTATGTCTCTATTTTTGTGCCAGTACCATGATGTGTTAACCACTATTGCCTTGTAGTATAGCTTAAAATCTGGTATGGTGATGCCCCTGGCTTTGTTTTTATTACTAAGAACTGCCTTAGCTATGTTTTTTTTTTTCTGGTTCCATACAAAATGAAGAATTATTTTTTCCAAGTCTTGAAAGTACAATGTTGGTATTTTAATAGGGATGGCATTGAATCTGTTGGGAAATATAGACATTTTAACAATGTTGATTCTTTCCAGCCATGAGCATAAGCATGCTATGTTCTTCCATTTGTTAATATCCTCTGCTTTTCCTTTTTTTGGGGTTTTATAATTTTTTTTTTTTTTTGAGACAAGAGTCTCACCATGTCACCCTTGGTATAGTGCCATGGCATCACAGCTCATAGCAACCTCAAACTCTTGGACTTAAGTTATTTTCTTGCCTCAGCTTCTCAGGCAGCTAGGACTACAGGTGCCCACCACAACACCTGCCTATTTTTTGTTGCAGTCGTCATTATTGTTTAGCTGGCCCAGGCCGGGATTGAACTTGCTACCTTCAGTGTATGTGGCTGGTGCCGTTACCACTGTGCTACAGGTGCCAAGCCTCATGATTTTCTTTATAGAGGTCCTTCATGTCTTTTGTTAGGTATATTCATAGGTATTTTTGAAGCTATGGTTAAGGGAGTTGTGTCCTTAAGTAGCTTCTCATCTTGTCTGTTACTGGTGTATACAAAGGCTACTGACTTGTGGACATTGATTTTATACCCTGAGACATTACTGTATTTTTTTTTTTTTTTGAGATAGAGTCTCACTATGTTGCCCTTGGTAGAGAGCTATGGCATCATGGCTCACAGCAACCTCAGACTCTTGGGTTTAAGCAGTTCTCTTGCCTCAGCCTCCCAAGTAGCTGGGACTACAGGCATCTACCACAACGCCTGGCTATTTTTTTGTTGTTGTTGTCATTGTTGTTTGGCATGCCTGGGCTGGGTTCAAACCTGCCAGCCTTGGTGTATATGGCTAGTACCCTATCCGCTGAGCTATAGGCACCGAAATCCAGTTTAATTTTCTTTCTTTTTTTTGAGACAGAGTCTCAAGCTGTCCCCCTGGGTAGAGTGCCATGGCTTCACTGCTCACAGCAACCTCCAACTCCTGGGCTCAAGCGAGTCTCCTGTCTCAGCCTCCCAAGTAGCTGGGAACACAGGCACCTGCCACAACGCCCGGCTATTTTTTAGTTGC
>CAUYTI010038812.1:0-37852 GCA_963575145.1 Galago senegalensis | reverse complement strand
AAGCTATCCCCCTGGGTAGAGTGCCGTGGCATTACAGCTCACAGCAACCTCCAACTCCTGGGCTCAAGCGAGTCTCTTGCCTCTGCCTCCCAAGTAGCTGGGACCACAGGCACCCGCCACAACGCCTGGCTATTTTTTTTTTCGTTGCAGCCGTCATTGTTGTTTGGCGGGTCCGGGCTGGGGATTCGAACCCGCCACCTTAGGTGTACGTGGCTGGCGCCTTAGCCAGTTGAGCTATAGGCGCCGAGCCACTGGAGTAGTTCTTGTCTAACATTTTCTGTCTTATGGTCTCCTCCTTTCCTGGTATTTTGGCCAGAGAGAGCAGACTTTCGCAGGGACTTGCTTTCGTTACTGTTGGGCATTTTTTATTCTGTCCCTCTTCCTCTGTTTAGGTGGCTGGCTTTTTTCACCTCAAGTGTGAGATGTATGGGACCAAAGAAACAAACCAGCCCCAGGAGCTCAGCAGCACAGCAGGCTTCCAGTCTCAGCGCCTCACCAGTCTCGTCTCTCCAACACTCAGACCCTTTGTCTGTTGTTTTCTGTACCATGTTTTATGTGTTATAATGTACAGGTTTTTAGTTAAACTCAGTGGGAAGAAGAAAGAAAAGCTTACTTTTTCTACTGCATCTTCTCAGAGCCAAAGTCTGAATTCTACATATTTTGTTTACGAATTTCAGTTATGCTGGGAATAGATTCCCTGACTTCATTAAACTGCCAGAGAAGGCTGTGACACACAATTGGTGATGGAGCCCCTTGCTGGACATTTACACAGAGTGAGCGGTTGACAGCCAGACTGCCTTTCATTTCGTCCCTGCAGCTCAACAACTGACCAGTTGTTCTACTGGTATCAACCCATCCATTGCACCACCTGCGCGCTGACATCAGATGCTGACCACATTTCCTGACCTCTCACAGGTTCCTCTACCTGTAAGCTGGGCTTAGTCCCGATTTTTGTCCTGCCAATCTATGGGTCATACATTTACTTCCCACCTGCATAAGGATGTGAACTGCCTGACTTCAAACACCATCTATGATATAAGTCATAAGCTGGACTCAAGGTCAATTCCCACGTCTGACTGGGGTTACTATAACAGTAGAAAATAAGATATAATTAAAAACTTTGACTTGGACAAATATATATATTTTTTAAGTCACAAAGTTAGGTTTTTTTCCAAGATCCTGGGGTAAAACAAGATTATTCATTTCTTCTGAAATATTTAGGTGTGAATGAAAACAACCATTTAACTTACACTTCAAAATCTACTAGGGAGTCGGGGAGTTACTCTCAACCTGGGGACATGCATTTCAGTTTCAAGAATGGAGGGCTGGCCAGCTGTTGCAAGTTCAGGTAATTCCTTTTTACCTTTCTGCAAGGATAAAAGTTCACTGGGCCTCAAAAAGGTCCCTTTCATTTCCCTAGTGACAATTAGCACAACTGCATGAGTAGAGCAGAGAAGAAAGAGAAATGATGAAAAGATAGGAGGATTAAAATAGAGGTGAAACCTTTCTCAGCCAGGATGAAGCCTGCCTTGCTGACTAGTGTTCCTGGGCCCCTGGTCTTTGCTGTCAGCCGTAGCAATCTAAAGTTTTGAAAATGAGGGTATTATTCAAGGAAAATATTTATTGATCTTCTCAAAACGGAGTAGATGTGAGATTTATGATTGAGAAATTACATTAAGTAATTAATTTATTTACTTACACAAGTGCTGATCTTAGATTCCTTGTAAATTAAATTATCTGCAAGGACAGAGTCAAGTAAAGGACAACCATGCATCTCTGGGAGTCAGTAACTAAATCAGGAAGCATGGGGGCCTAACACCGGCCCACTTGAACTGGGGAAATGGCCACTCATCAGCTGTGTCTGATTTTAACAATTTTTTTCCGTTTATAGTTGAGAGAAAGATTTGTCCAAGGAGGTAAAAGAATGTTGAAAATTAAAAAAAAATAAAAAATAAAAAACTAGACAGGTGTATAATGGATGTATAATTATTCTCTACCCCACTTCTCCCTGGGCACCAGAATTGTTTACATCAATCGGTAACTTTCCCTGAATACAGGGGAAAATGTGGTGTCAAAGTTGAACAATAGTTGCAGTCTATGGTTTTTGATAGCAAATGAACTTAAAAGTTAAGGGCAAGATGAACCGAAAGAAAGTACACCAAATCTTAATTTACGTATTTTCCACAAGGTGAAATCTTATATTTTTAAGGTGCTTCTAGATACAGCTGATGAAAGGGGTTACTGGACCCCAAGTCATGCAGCCAGCATTTCAATAATTCCCGAAGGATCCTCATGTTCACGTGGCTGCCCACAGGGTGCAGGTAACGAGGTCCAGGTGGATAGCGAGAAACAGAGTAGCTATGCCGATACCGATAAGAATGTGATAAAACTATGACTCATTCCCCTGTCTTCTACAGCCTGCACTGCTCCCCTAGGATTCCAGACTAGGGGACCATGGGGGACAGGCCATCCTTTCTCATCCCCCTCTTCTCTTAGTCAACACCCCAGCTCCATGCAGCTAGAAGACAATGAGGTGGGAGCCAGAATGACTGCTGATAAACACGTACTGAGAAAATGATTTTGTGCTACAGATATGCACAAAATGGCCTCAGGGCTGCGTGTTATATGATCAAAGAACAGGAAACCTGTGGAGTCTTTCCTTCCTGCTCTGTTTGACTTACAGAGGCTGTTCAAGTCACTTCATGATGAAATGAGCATTTGTCTTAGGACTCAGTATCATAGCTTTTAGTTCATTGTCAGTTATACGCAAAACTAGAGCAACATATGGCAGACACTCTCACAGCATAACCCTCTAGTGAGATGGGATAAAGGGGACCAAACACGGGACTCACACAGGGGCACCTTGCTCTACGCTCCTCAGGGAAAGACCACGCCATCTCCTTGTTCTTCTTTCCCATTGCTCAGGGGTTTGGGAGGAAGATGGGAGCAGCACTGGGATGCTCTCTGAAGGATTCTCTCCCACATCTTTGATTAAAAGCTCTGGAAAAATCTCTGCCAAGCCACCACCTTTCTTTTACCAGCTTCTAGGTCACACTTCAACAAACAGTGGAGGGGGAATGTGGTAGAAGGAACCAAAAGCCAAAAAGATGACAGAGCTAGGAAGGATAGAAATTAAAAAAGAAATTCATTCCCTGTAGCGTTTCATCATTCCTGCCCCCTGGAATCTTAGGGGATTCTCTTTCAAGTGTTCTTTTCACTATGATACTGGGGAGATAACAGACCTGGAAAAGCCAGAAATTCTGAACTCTACAAAACATGATCTCATCAATAATATATACTTTCCTCCCAAGTTGGGGAAAATGAAATATTAATATGCCCAATTTAAAGGAGGGAAACAAGACTGTGTGTGGAATGTTTTTCATCCAACATCAGTGCTCTGTTCATATATAATGTGTTCCAGTGATGTCCATGTTTCTTCCCTGGCTGACACCCTGGCCGGGGTGCCAATACCTCTGTCAGAACGGATAAGTCCTGGGACCTAATACACAACATACTGGCAGTCCCATGGGGCACATGAACTATCAACTAGTTTAGTTTGGACTCCCCTGTGTATTTTTTTAACCTTCTTGGGGCTTTTTCCTGCCTTTTCGCCTATATTTTCCTGTATAGTCAAGGTACAGGCATCCCCTTGCTCACCTGCACCACTAAGATAGGCTTGCCACAGGCTCTAAAACATAAGACTAGTTATTGAAAAGAGATTCTAAAAAGCTAAAGGATTCAGGTAGATTTCATACCATTCCAGTTCAAGGGAAATGTTAATGTGTCTTGATGGAACATCATTAAGTCTTTATGGCAGCATAAAAGGAATAGGAGGGCTGGAAAATGAGACATAATATCCTTCAGATCAAGTTTGGAAAGCCGGTCTTCAGGAATTCTAGTATTCAAATTGGAAAATATGCACATACAGAATCATTTGTCATTTTTGTGGGTTTTCTTATTCCCAAAAAGTGTTAAGGAAGAAATCCTCAAGATTAATACTGTTAATATCCTCCTTGTTTGAACCGTCAGAAAAAATTATATTTCATACATTCTCAAACACACTTATTGACATCAAATTACGTCACCTTAGGAATCTAAAATATATACAAATGCCATTCAGATTTATAGATTATTCATTTAAAATAATACCAACCACTGTCTAATCCAGTGGTTTAAAAAAGATGTTTCTTTTACTTTTTTTATTATTTTTGTCGAGATAGAATTTACTTGTCATCCAGGCTAGATTGCCATGGCATTGCCATAGTTCAAAGCAACCTCAAACTTCTGGGCTTAAGCAATCCTCCTGCTTTAGCCTTCCAAGTAGCTGGGCCTACAAATGTCCACCACAACATCTGGCTCGTTTTTCTATTTTTATTAGAGAGAGGATCTTGCTAAGATGGCCTCATCTTGGCTAAGGTTCGCCTCGAACTCCTGAGCTCAAGTGCTTCCCCCACCTCAGCCTCCCAGAATGCTCAGATTACAGGTGTGTCTGCACCCGATCTCAATTAGACTTCTGAAGAGCCCTGGAACTCCATCAAGGTACCTCAGAGGTCCCAGGATATGGGTAGAAGAGAGGTCAGTAGATGCCAAATGAATAGGGCTCTGAGTTACTTAATTTGCTTCAATTTGAAGGCATTCTATTTTTATCTGTTTTATACTATATCACAGTCTAACATTAAAAAAAAGTTAGATGCATATTCATTTAAACTACCTCTTCTCTGTTTTAGAAAATATTTTCCTTGACTCATGGGGAGGGGTAGGTAAAATATCATGATGCAAAAAAATCATATATAAAATATATATTTTAGAATAATAATAGTAACATACGTAGTTTATTTTTCCTAGCTAAAAAACTAATATTTTTTGTAACAGATGCAGTTCTATGTGTGCCACGGAACACTACAGACTCCCAACACTGACAGACTTCCAGGTCCTGATTTTTCTAAACTTAAATTGCATTATCATATCTATAAAATTAACATTCTAAATTACTTAAAATAAATATGCATGGATGTGCACCTGTGTATTGGCCATGCAAATGAGCCTGTGCAAATGTGCCTATAGATGAAAATGAATCAGGGTGTAAAACTAAATGAAATCAGTTGGTCAATTTAAATTTTAATAAATCCTACCACTCGCACACATTTAGGTGAGGAGCTCATTGTGATTTGTGAGTACCTTCCATCTCACCAAGCTCCAGGTACCCCGAGACGGAGGAGCAGCCTGTGAGGGGCAATGATAAATGCATTACTAATGGAGCCATGAGAAAAGCTGATAAAGACGATGCTGTAAAAAGAAAACAAACACGCTCTTGGAAAAACACCTTCAGAAGGCGCTGGGACACACCAAATTAATACACACTGCCCTTGCAACCCAGAAGTTTGCAAACTGAACAGATCATGTTTCAGAGAACCATTATTAATGGGATTATAAGTAACCACAGAGGAGGAAGAACAGCTTAGTCTCAAAGGATAACAGATTTTATAGCTGGAAGTGATACTGGTAATTATAAGAGGTATTAAAACACCAAATGCCTACAAAGGTCAGGCAAATAAGCTGACTCTGTGAAGTGGGTTGGACAGAAGACAACTGAACAGGGGGGATTACAGCAAAGGATAATCAGTCGAAAAGGGACAATGCTCATCAGAAAAGATGTTACTGGTGATTGGACATGTCAAGAAAATTTAAATATAAATCAAATTTTTTAAATTCAACTTTTATTTCAATAGGTAAACCAACCAACCCAAAATACCTATAAGGACCAAACCAACCATGAATATGATTTGCAATCTTCTACTCTTTAAGTACATAATTTGTATCTTGGAGATTATAAAGGGGAGAGACTTCCCTCTGTCCTACTTCTCATATTTTCTCTCAATTGCTGGAGGCTTAATTGTCAGCTGTATAGACTGGCTCCTCTGTTTCTGTTTACCAACATTATGGGTAGCTCAATGGTGGCCCTGCCACAAATGAGCCACGGTGTTCACCCTTCCCATGCCTTGCTTTCCCCCTTCTCCTAACATCGGCATTCCTCTTGGGCAAGTACTAGTCCATCAAGTCTTTGAGGTTACTTCTGTCTGCCACCTCTCCCTTCTATATATAATTCTAAAAAAATCATGTCCTCCTTCCCATGGGAAGAGCTGCAAGTTATTTTGAAGGTCTAGGTCCAAACATATTCAAATGACATTCATTTTTCATTTCTCATCCATGTACCCAGTTCTGAAATTGTTCTACTTTAAAAATACTTTTATTTTGCTATTTTGGTTTCTGCTTTTTGGCCAGCATTTATTTCTGTCAAGAGAAAGAAGCAGAGAAGCAGCGTCATCCATGTCAAATGGAGGGAATCTGCACAGTGTCACCCAGACAGAAGACAACGGCCTGCATTCTGCAGCTGCTTTGCACGAACACGCTGTCCTTACGAATAGGATTAGGGTTAGAGTCAATGAATCCTGAAGAATAGCTTATGCAAACATTGCAGTCTCCAAATAGTGTCTAATAATTAAGCAAGCTTCCTTAAAATAAAAAAAAAAGAAAAGAAAGAAAAAAAATCTCATTTCTAAGTAAATGGGTATCTTAACCTCAAGAAGTAACCTTGCCGTGTCTTGCCAATGGAACAGCATTATCGCTTCTCAGTATGGATGGCAGAGTTCTGCAGCAAGTTCCTCTTGAAAACGGAAAACACACCAGTTCACAAACAAAATGGAGCATTGTGTGTGTTCCTAGGAGGATAAAATCAACTGGGAACTTACACTGAAGCTTAGGAAGTGAATGAAAAAAAAAATAAAAAAGTGGAGAATGCTTGTTATGCCTTGAAAATCAGAGATTCAGAAATTCTGAAACATGCTGGTAGATGTGTTTTCAGTTAAAAAGGAAATGATTGATCAAGAAGAGGGCATTTTTTAGAATCACATTACTCAGTTACTTTTCTTTTGAGAACTCCTAAGAGAAACAAATTTGTAAGACTGTTACTAGCGTTTCATTTGACTTCATTGTGGCTTTTAAAAAGAAACATTTTAAGTTGTACTTGTTTCAAATTCTACATAGGACGTACATAAAATTATCCAAATGAATCGTTTCTTATATCTTATTCATGCATACAAATGTTTGCCTATATTCCTGCTCTAGATTTTGGCTGTTTAACCTTCATCATTTATCTTGGCAACATACTTCAGAGTACACTTTCTGCTATGCCTATTTTAATTTACTTTGTGTGAAGTCTGGAATGGTAACTTTTAGTGAAAGCTGTTTATAATTTGATAATTTTATTATATACAGAAAAGGTTTTTTGTTGTTGTTAAATTTCTGGACTCAAGTTTCCAGTTTAAATTTCCTATTACTATCGTGCCGAGCCTCCAAAACAGGTTTTTTCAATGGACCAAGAATTAAAAATTAATAACCTATTAATATACTTTAAGTACAAGTTATGAGGTACTGTAATGAAAATTCAATTGGCCAATTCAAATGGCCAATTTCAGGCCATTTTAAATACATGAAACAGCCTTCCAGAGAAGGTGACAGATACTTGGATGCTACTTTCTCCATTTCCTTTTTCATCCTTTACCACAGAAGATCTGACACTGGAGCTGACACTGGGGCTAACACTATGGCTCACACTGGAATATCTACAATGGCAAAGTTGTGTTAAATTGTGGACATATAACTGAAAAGCTTTTAGCAGCAATTTATTTAGTGATTCTATTATTGTTGTTATGCATGTTTGGAGACTTTTGTATTTTAACATCTTTACGTATTACATCTAAATAATGAAGTTCTGAAATACTAAGTTCATACAAATCTTTATAGGTGCTCTGTGGTGATAACTGGTAAATAAATGTTGCCAATGAAAATGTATAATGTGTGATTTAGCAATGATACAATTGTCAACAGTTAAGAATAACCATGGTTGTCTCTAGTAATATTTATAATTTGCATTTGCCTATTGCAATTACTTATAGATTATTACTTTTATATAAAAGTGACTCAAGTGTGACACTTATTTTGAAAGTTACCTAAAGGAAAATGACACATATACATGCCTAATTAAATAAAAAAAGTCAAATGTTCTGAATATATCTATAAAGTGATCTAACTTTTCATGTGATGTGGTATTAAGAGAAAGGATTCAACTGGACATTAACCATTCAAAAAAAGTTACACCTGTTCTTCATTTGGAGTCCCTGAAGAAGGCTTGAAGCCCTGACATGGTGAGGGTCATGCTGTGTACCAAGAACCAAGAACGGTGTAATATCATCTGCTACTTTCTGGTACAAACCATCAAACACCATCAAGAGAAAGACAAGATAAGTTACATATCTGTAGAAATACACTGCAAAACACCTTTTGATAATGGAATGTTTTCCAAAATATACACAGAACACTTAAAACTCAACAATAAGAAAACAAGCCAATTAAAACATGGACCAAAGACTTGAACAAACACCTTAGCAAAGAAGATATGCAGATGGCAAATAAGTAAATGAAAAATGCTCCCTACCATATGTCATTAGGAAACGCAAATTAAAATAAGACGCTGCTCTATACCTATGAAAGTGGATGAAATCCAAAACACGGACAACATCAAACGCTGGCAAGGATGAAGAGAAACAGAAAATCTCATCCGTTGCTGTACAAACGCAAAATGGCGCAGCCCCAGTAGAGGACAGTTTGGCGATTTCTTGTAAAAGTAAACACACTCTTAACCACAGGATCCAGAGGTCATGTTCTTGGTATTCAACCAAAGCAGTTAAAACTAATGTCCACACAATAACTTGTATAGGGATACGGTTATCTTTAATTATGACTGTGAAAATTTGGAAGAAACCAAGATGTCTTTAGTAGGTGAATGGACCGACTGTGGTACATTCAGAAAATGAAATATTTCTCAGCACTAAAAAGAAACAGCGATCACTCCATGAAGAGACCCAGAGGACGTGTGAACGCATGCTACTTGGTGGAAGAAGCCAGTCTGAAAGGGCTGGATTTTGCATGATTCCAATTTTAGGACATTCTAGAAAAGGCAAAACTATGGAGACATCGAGGTGATCAGTAATTGCTGGGAGTTGGGTAATAGGACAGAGGACTTTGAAAATAGTGAAAATACTCGGTATAATGCTATAGTGGTAGATATGTGTCATCATACTTGTGCCCAAACCAAAGAACACGTAACACCAAGAGTGAGCCCTAACTAGACTACGGGCTTTGGGTGATCCTGACGTGCCAGTGTAGTTCATCGATTGTAATGAGTACATCACTCTGGTGGGGGTTGCTGATGGGGGAAGGTGCCTATTCCTGTAGGCAGGGAACACGTAGGAAATTTCTGTATCTTCCTCTCCATTTTGCTGTGAACCCAAAACTCCTCTTAAAAAAGTATTTTTAAAAAATCAGCTGCAACATATAAGGAATTATTCTGCCAAGACGGAAAACATTAATAAATATTGGCATGTTGGATATTTTCAAATATACTTTCCTTTGATTGATTTTGCCCAGGGAGATGCCCTTTAGTAGGATGAAGACAATGGGAAAAGCGGTAATTGGATGCAGGAAGAAGTCAGGATAGGGCAGGGAGAGGAGACCACAGTACGGAGATGGCACTGAGAACACTTAGGGCTACCTCACCCCGGCCACCTGCACCCCAGGCAGCTGGGGAGAGTGGTAAGTCTTCCCCAAAGAGAAACCGTGGGCTCTGGGGTCCAGTCCTATTTTCACTACAAAATCATTATTCCTCATTAATAAAGTGATTCGACCTATTTCATATTGGAAGATCAAATTATAAGAACAGCAAAACATGATGTAATTTAAAAAGTATTCACTTGAGAGCTAAATAACAGTCAGAATGTGGGTCTTTCCCACACAAATACCCTACTCTATAGCCTAGTGCAGGTGTCCTCAAACTATTGCCTGTGGGCCACATGTGGCCCACCTAGGACATTTATCCAGCCCACCAGGTATTTTTGCCGCCACTGCCTGTCCTGCTTAGCAGCCAGCTGGTCCCAGGGCCCACAGTCTGGCTCTCCAACAGTCTGAGGGACAGTGAAATGGCCCCCTGTTTAAAAAGTTTGAGGACCCCTGGCCCAGTGTGTGGTCATTTGTTCAGCTTTATTTTCCCTCCCTTTTCCATCTGAGTCCTTCACAGGTGGGTGATGTGAGCAGTAGGAAGAACTCTCCCTGATGCTCCTGTAAGGGAGCAGCTCTGTAACCCTGGACCACTCCAAGCATGTGTGTGCACATGTGTTCTCTCTCTCTCTCTCTTTCTCAGTTGTATTCTGACAGTGCAAGCACAGCTGAGAGGCAAGCAATCAGAATAACTGGGGTTCTGCTCTAGTAGAGGATCCCAAAGGGATGTCTCTTTGGCCACACTGGGCTCGGCTCTCCTGACCTTACCCTTTCTTCTGCTGGACAAGTGTGTTTCCAGAAAGGGGGATGGATTTCACCCATACATCTGGAGAATTAAAGCTTCAAGCAAGAAAGCAGCACTGAATCTCTATCTTTGAAATTGTTCTTGATCCAAAAATAGCTCTTCCTATGCTTGGTTGGCACACATTAAGAGATTTCACATTAGAACATAAGCCTCATGAGAGCAGGGGACTTGTCCACCTGAGCTGTGTTGCACATCACAGATTGAACATAGGGCCAGCATACTGCAGGTGTTCCTTAGATCAATGCACTATGTGACACAGGTGTTTACTCGAACTAAAAGTCTCATTCTGACACATGGAATATTAATTTAAGTAAATGTTTTATTCTATGAGCAGCCAGGCTTCTCTCTCCCTCTATCTTGTATCCACATAAAACAGCATTGTTGTGTATAAACACTTCCTGTAATCAAATGCCAGAAATTTAAATTTTCTAAACCTTTGGCTTCCTGATCTGTCTGAAGAAGTAGGTGCTGGTATCTTCAGAGTGACACAATCAATAAACCACTGAGTGGAGAGTGGTTGGCTACATACCTGGTTAAAATTCACCCAGAACAGAAAAGCTTCTCTAAGACACACCTGCTATCAGGCAT
The DNA here is from genome assembly GCA_963575145.1 of Galago senegalensis. Taxonomy (NCBI): domain Eukaryota; kingdom Metazoa; phylum Chordata; class Mammalia; order Primates; family Galagidae; genus Galago; species Galago senegalensis. Next base: position 26,847 of record CAUYTI010038812.1, on the reverse strand, counting down.
TTGTTGGTGCTACGGACACCAATGAGTATTCTAAGAATGTCTGCATCTCTCTCCATGATGGAGAGGAAAGCCTCAAAGAACAACTTCAATAAACACAGTTACTTCAAAGGCAGTAATCAACAGAATGTTTAGGCTCAGTTCCACACAACTTAAAACATTTTCAACATACTTAGATACACACTGGCCTATTTGTATAAGTATTTATAAATGGTAAGAAAAGTAATTTTGTAGCTATTGGTCAATTTAAAAATATAGAGGTAATTCAAGTTTAAATTTCTATTTAGACTAACAAATTAAATCTGGCTTCCAATTGTAACTAAGTCAGGAAATCATAAAAAAATTTTTTAATTTTTCTTCCTTAAAGCATGTCTGATTAATTTGACTTAAATGATTTCACTAGAAGGTAAACCAATAATGATTAGTAAATTTATCAAGTTACAATATAAATGATCAGGGGAAGAAATAATATGTCAAGTTGAATAATATAAATTGCAAATAAACCCATAGGTGTATTAAATAATTTAAGAATTTAGAAGCAACCACAAGCCAAGCATTATGCGTGGTACCGGGCATAAGGAGAAGAGATCAAGGAGATGGGGATATACCTCATGTATCTCACAGTCTGCTGGTAGAGACACAAGTCAATAAAATAATTGCACAACATAAAATTGTCAAATATGATAACTTCTCAGAAGGAAAAGTAAAGTTTTTCCAGACAACATGTAAGAGGGGTCCTGATCTGGTCTGGGTGATACCAGACAGATGGTCCTGATTCCTGGATGCCGGAGCTGAGACGGGAGGGGTAAGGAGGAAGGAAGAGGAAGCAACGAGGTAGGTGGGGAAGGGAGAGTGGGGAGCACAAAACCGGCCAGAGCCGTGGCAGAAGGTGGCCCCTGCTTCCCAAGAAGATGTGGAGTTGGCTCGCGTTCCCTGAGCCAGAGAGACTGAAGGGCAGAGAGAGCCAAGCGGGACATGGCTTTGGTGTGGTCAGGAGGTTGGCAGGGCACACAGGCCCTGACAGAAATTTTGGTCTTTGTTCTCAGAACAATGGGAAGACTTGGAAGGCTTTCAGCATAGGTGACTCGCATTATGAAAAGAGGACTGTGCTTGCAAGGTGGCTCTTTTCTAGTCCAGATAAATTTTTGCTGCAGTAGTTTGGACTGGAGTGGTCACGGTGATGGTGCAGGGACAAAGGTACGGATTTCAGTAGCAATTCCGTAAGTACAAGAGGCAGGATTTAGTCACACATTAATTGTGGGGGACAAAACAGGGAGGAACCAACACATCTTCAGAATGTAAAAGGCTGCAGAACTCAGAGGCATTACTAGGCATTGAGTCTTGTCTTTCTTTTTTTTTTTTTCTTTTTTGAGACAGAGCCTCAAGCTGTCCCCCTGCGTAGAGTGCCATGGCATTACAGCTCACAGCAACCTTCAACTCCTGGGCTCTAGCGAGTCTCTTGCCTCCGCCTCCCGAGTAGCTGGGACCACAGGCGCCCGCCACAGCACCTGGCTGTTTTTTGGTTGCAGCCGTCATTGTTGTTTGGCGGGTCCGGGCTGGGGATTCGAACCCGCCACCTTAGGTGTACTGGCTGGCGCCTTAGCCGGTTGAGCTATAGGCGCTGAGCCAAGTCTTGTCTTTCTTAACTCCCAGTACCTTAGAATATGACTTTATTTGGAGACCGGATCTTCTCAGAGTTTTCATATTACAATGAGGCCATGGAGAGGGGGGCTGCGATGCTCTGTGACTGATGTGACAGCTGTGGAGGCAGGCCACAGGAGAGGCATGGTTCTGGCCATCTACCAGCTGAGGAGAGGAGGCCATGACAGACCTTTCCGTCTCGGTGCAGAGGAAATCACACTGGCTGACATCTGGATTTTGGATTCCAAGCCTCCAGAACTGTGAGCAACATTTCCATTATATAAGTCATTCATTGGCTTTTGTTAAGGCATCACTAGCAAACTAACACAGGCACGTGTAGCCTAAGAGTAAATCATTTCACAGTAAACCGGCCTAAGAGATCATACACTGAGTTGCTGTGGAGCATTCACTCAGTTATCTTAATGCTGAAGGTTTACACGGCCAAAGCACAATAGCTAAAGACTAAGAAATGAACACTGGTGTATTACTATTGACTAAAATGCTATCAAAGTCTATCTTTATTTGTATTTTACTTATTTTTCCACTGTATTTTTTTTTTTTTATTCCTAGATCTAATTGAGGACATCACAAAGCCTTCAGTCCTGTTGCCACTTAGTCTCTTCCTATTTGTTACCGTTTCTCAGTCTCTGCTTCATTTTCATGACCTTGACAGTCTGGAAGAGTTCTGGGGAGAGATTGTGTTGAACATCCTCAAATTGGTTTGCCTTTTATTTTCTTATGGAGATGCTGGAGTTCTAGGTTAGAGAGGGACACTCAGCGTCCTCTCCTAAACATGTCCTATCATGGTTACATGATATCAGCATTTCCCAATGGTGACATTAACTGTGACAACCCGGTTGGGACAGTGTTCACTAGACGTCTTCATTTTAACGTTCCTAGTTTTCCCCTCCATATTCTATTACTTAGAAGTCAGTTTCTGTGTCATCTACATATTCGAGGTAAGGGAAAATTTAGATTTTATGTGTAAAGTCTAAACAAAAATACTGTTCTGTGCACCTCTGTTTTTTGAAATTCTATTCATTTGTTTTCGCACTGGCTTGACCTAGCCATCACTAGCGCACTAACATAGCAAACAATGTGATCTGTGTGGCCATCAGAGCAGAGCTTCTGAGTTTTAAGCATTGGTTTTAGATGGAAAGAAAATTACTAGTGACTGTAAGGCAGTTTAGAATTTAAGAAGCAGAGGAGAACACCTGGAGACACTGCATAAATTAACTACATAAAAATATTTATGAATAGGTGTGAATAACACCTGTGACTTAGCAGATAAAGGTCAGTAAATGGTCTTGGATGACAGCATCTTCCAAATCAGGTTGGGTAATTTGCTGAGTCGTGATAGGCTTGGCTAGGTATAGCATCATTACTAAGGGTAATTCATGAAGTAGTTGAGAGCAAGAGACACGAGATCCACTAATTTAGCAGGGTAAGGACATGTCCATCACAGTTCATCTCTCATAAAGATTGGACAGTACTTTGTATCCTATGAAGAGTGATCTGCAACAGTCATTTTAATGGTGGACGTCACCTAGGGTTCAGCACAGGACGGAGCCTCAGTCATCATTCATTACAAACATCTCATGGTGCAAAAGAGGGAGTAGAGACCCAGAAAACTTGCTGACATCCGCAAGTTCACAGAAAATGTATTGGCCTGGGAAGGACTAACGTGAAGATTCCTGTCTTTTCTCAAGTGTTTTCACAGCTTTGTCTTCTCTTATTTTAGACTCTATTCTAGCCTGAAGCCAGCAACAAGATCTACAAGGTTGTACAGCACGTGGTCCAGAAGACCTATGCAAGCCAGGTGACTGTGACCTTAAATGATGATGATAATATGCCAATCTGCCTTTAGTTTTAAGTACGCTCTTTGTATTCATACAGATTGCAGAAATTTTTTACAAGATGGTTCACAATTGTAAAATTTAGCTTTCTCTTAGGTCAAAACTTGTTCCTGCAAACTGAACAACTCAAAAAATAAAGAGCACCAGACACTAAAGAATACTAATATATAATCTACCCAGTATGGATTGTATTCTTATTTTTCAATACTAATAATGTAAATAAGATTGCCCATGTAAACACAAATGATATCAACTATCTTTTTTACAATTTTACATTATTTTTCAACAGTGAATCACTGATGAAAATGCCTTCCATTATAAGGGCCTTGAAAACCTATTTAGTCATATTTACTTTTCAAAATGAAAATAGGAGCAAACAGAATAACCATCTCATATTAGGTAACACAAAATGTGTGGATTATTCGTCAAAAATGATAACAAAAACAATGACTACATAATCTAAAGATCCGGGTGTACGTTGTTTAAAATAAATCAATTCATATTGCATGTCGTTGATCCATTTGGTAGACAAGGCCATATTCTCAGCTTAAAGCACTTCCTGAATGTCAGACATTAGTGTGTACCTGTCCACGCAGTGATACATTGAATGTGTTAGACGTCTATAACTCTGTGTACATTCATGTCCTCGAAGCAGGGAATTTACACAATTAAGAAATAATCCTCTTCTTCTTGTCACTTAAATCATCTTGATGTGGAATATACTTTCCTTCTTCTCACCCTCCTCCTGCCTCCCCCCCCCCAGCCCCTTCTCCGGCATCACCCCCCACTCCCTCAGGCACTATCACTTCCGGCTGCATACCCTCCTCCCACTGTACATTACTGTACGCTTCAGTGTGTCAGGCTCTGCTATTGTTCCTCCTCTTACTCGTCCTTCTGAGCAACTTGCATAAAACCAATTACAAACAATTCAGTAGTGGAGTGAGAGGACAAATGAAATGATTCTTCTGTCCCTGAATGGCCTATGAAATCCGGCACCGGGAACATTCTTCCAGAATCTCTGGAGCTGTTTCCACAACACCCTCTCCCTGGGAAATGTCAATCCTTCTGTTCTCATTCAGGTTTTTTTTAGCTTATTTTTTAGGATTCTGTTACCTTTTTATTCTTAAGCTTATTCACCTAGAAGCACACTTTTGAAATGGACTGTTATTGTAATTCTAGAAATTCTTAGAATCGTGTAACACTTGTTACCATGGCAACAAGCTATGGGCCAGATGAAGGGAATAGGGACCATTGATTATTTTCAGATTCCCAAGTTTTATGAATGGTGTATAAGAATACAGCACTAATTAAAGTATGTAAAGGCCTTGGCCCACATCTAAGGCCACTCACGTGTTCCTCCAGACACGATAATATTTAGCAATGCTTGGAGATGGTTTTTCAGTCCTCTGGCTTAAATCCATTTTACATCTCCCACTTACTTATCTACAGCTTGTTATGTGATCTCTCCAAGCCTTATCTAAGGCCCTGCCTACCTTCCCTGGTTTTCCATTTTAGCTGCACTGTGGTTGAGCTACCCAGTCCTGGATGTATCAACCATAATGAATAACGTAGTGCCCATATACACTGCAGAACAAATTAAAGGCTGGTGTAGAAGTCACAGTTATAATATAAAAATGCATGTATCTGATATTCTATCTGTCTCATAAGGACAACATATGTGAGCATGTTAAACTTGCCGGTTTTTATCTACCACAAAATTTATACCATGACTGAAAACATTGAATAATGTTATTTCTTGTGTTACTTTAATTATACTATACATTGAACAGGAATATATATACACACACAGGTACACACATATTATATATGTGTGTGTGTGTGTATATATATATATATATATATATATATATATATATATATACCACTCAGTTCTTAGGATACGTCAGAAATAAGAATTAATTACATTTAATGAAATGTGATACTTGGGGACATTTCGATGTTCATGGTAAATTATGGCACACTAGACCAACAGGGTTCCAACTATTCTAATGAATTTATAACAGATAAGTAGAATTATAAATGTATTATTGCCATGATAATCACCACTTTACTGATGCATCACTACCAGAAAACCCCGCAGTGCACTCATGAAAAATAAAACTTCACGCTTCCTCAATTTCAAAGCATATACAAAAATTATATATTTGGAAATTTAATAGATTCATATGAAACTGTTGTATAACAGTGTTTATATAAATCTGTAGCACATTTGTCACAGATAGCCAACAAAAGAAAATGTACATATTCATTCAAAAAGTATTTCAAATTGTAATAAGTGACAAAAAGACTGGAAGACATAAGGAAGAATGCCAGTCATTTTATCAGATACACACAAACACAGGACTTAACCATGTTCCTGTTAGAATGTTTATTAATTAAGTCAAGGGCTTAAGTAGAAGTCTGTGCCCAAAGCAGAAGAGGGTTACACTGGCTGGTTACAACCTAGACGCGCTGTGTGTAAGTGGCACTGAAGGAGCATTCAAGGGCACACGGACTCTCCTGGGAGTTCACAGGGTCAAGGATGGCTCTGATTAAGGTGGAATGACGCTCTGCCACAAGGGGACAGAGTCTGAGCACTGTGAAAATTTGTGTGGTGGACAGAGGTGATGAAAGAAATCCAATGAGTTGCAACCAGGGCTGGGCAGGAAGAAATCTCTAACCTTTGTTGTGTTCCCTATCTCGAAAAACGAGAACAAGATATTTCCGTAAGAAACTTAGAACAAAATACCTATGCATACCTCAGACGTGTGCAGAAAGTGGTTAAAAGGAGGCACAACCTGAGAGATATGGGAGCTGTCAGGTTGCGAGCCTTGATTTGACTGGCAAATGTGCTTAAAACAATGTGCAAATGACATCATCTCCCTGGTCTCAGTGTCTTCATCTGAAAAATGAAGAGGTTTCAGCTCTTTGCTATCCTGCCTTGGGGTCTACCCTCTAAAAGGAAAGCTTCAGGACGTCCTTGGAGGCAGCTATGAACTCTGCTCTTTTCATGCCCCAGCAGGGCCCCCAGTTCCTTGCTCATCAAGAGCTGCCAAATGAATGAGCAAGACTCAGGCTTCCCACGAGCCACATCACGTGACTTTCCTTAAGTCTGGGTACCACCTCTGTTCTTTGAACTTTCCCTAACTCTGAAGGCAATTTTTCCCATTGTCTCATTCCATAGATTTCATATCCCTCATCTTCTCCTGTTTACAAACATGAGTTTGTTCAATGTTCAATGAATGGATTGCCTTTCCCATTATTCAAAAAGGGGATTGGGAGGATGGGTGGCAGCACCTATAGCACCATGGGTAGGGTACCGGCCTTATACACAGAGGCTGGTGGGTTCAAAACAGGCCCAAGGCAGCTAAAAAACAGTGACAAATAGCTGGGAGTTGTGGCAGGTGCCTGTGGTGGCTAGGGTAAGAGAATCACTGAAATCACTGAAGCCCAAGAGTTGGAGTTTGCTGTGAGCTGTGACATATTCATTCAAAAAGTATTTCAAATTATAATAAGTGACAAAAAGACAGCTTGAGACTCTGTCTCAAAAAATAAAAAAGAAAGAAAAAGAAAAAAAAGAAAGTGTTGGGGGGCGCAGTGCCTAAGTCCTGCAAATTCTCAACAGTGATTAGTGCTTCCCTGCTCTTGTTAAAATTACCTCCCAGTTTATTTGGGTGGTTATGAGACTACTTCATTTTGTAGGTAAGAGACTTACTTGGGCACAGAAGAGCAAAAGTAAGTAAGGTGTCAGTTAACTGATCCCAGCAGCCTCTTGGACAGCGTTTTCCAACCCTTTTTATCTCACGGCATGGGCATACTTGAACCCACAGGTAAACTTCCGTGGCACACTTAAATTATGTTGATGAAAAAAAGTAAAAAAGGTTTAAACTTCTTCTGAAAATAATTTAATTAATGATCTTTACAATTTTCACGGCATACCTAAGATCCTCTCATAGCATACCAGTGTGCCAGGGTACACCAGTTGAAAATCGCTGCTTAAGAGCTTGCATCTATCTGGTACAGCTGACAAAATTTCATCAGACAGATATGGGCTCTTTAAAAATATTTCCTAATTTGGCTTTTGTCAGGGAAGGCAAAAAACACCTATTAATAGACATATGCATCTATTAATCAATCCTTCAAAACATTTGGTGACTCACAGAGGTTAGAAATTTTCCCCCCGAATCAGTATGTCATTGGCTGGGTTAGAAGATTCAGTTTATTGCAAAAGAGCCCAGTATAGTACTTTCCTGAGTAAATCTCAGCACAGAATATTCAGTGGTGTGTTTGCCTCTCCCAGGGATTCTCTGGCCTCTGTGTGGAGGATAAGGGCCCACAGGAGTCGGTGTGCCTTCTGGTCATACCCCAGAATCAGGAGAACATCATGAGCTTGGCGTTTCCCCAAGGCACCAAACCTCACTGAATCTCCTGCCCTATTCATCCCGTGCCCGGGCAGAAAAGGAAATTCCTGCTGTGATCTTGGAGAAACGGGCAGCACACTCAAAACCAGAAGTTGCTTTCTTTGCCTATAATTTTCTACTTTCCTTTTTACTGTTAATGCCAGTAATTAATAATAGTACTTGCATTTGAGTGCGATTTCTATCCCGCCCTCTCCATTGTTGACATTGGCTTTGAGATTTGACAGTCTTTCCTACTCATGAGGGGCAAGAATTATACTGCGAGGTTCCTTGGCTTAAAAGGGAAGGAGACGACAGATAAGGACAAGGAGAAAGGCAAAGCAGGAACACAGCAAATAAAACCAGGCCTCGGGACTAAAATCAGTTTGTTTTAACTAAGGATTATTTAATCAATAATACTACAGTTTCTTGACTTATCTGAATTTATTATTTCAGCTCCAATAGATGTGTATAAATACTTGTCTTTGAAGACATATGTCCCTGAACTACAAATTCCCTTCACTATTAAAGGACAATCAAGGGCATGCTGTGTGAATTTTAGGAAAAACACGGGTGACAGATAGCTCATGATCAAATATCAACAGAAGGGCTGAAATAAATAATTGTAGTGCTGTTAATCTTTGTGGGTGGTTCTTATATAGTGTCTGTGACCAAACTTCACTTGATCTTTACAGCAACCCTGTGATGGCATCTGGCTAGTCTCAAGCTTTTCCAGGTGGTGAATCTAACATTCAGGAAGTTTATGCAGCCTTGGCAGGGCCACCCGGGGGAGCTGGCACTAATGCTCAGGGTGTGTGGTACAGAAGCAGCGCTCAAGGACATATTCCATTGAGAAAGAGAGCCCTGTGGGACTTTCCATGAAGGATGATTTGTGGACCGTGTGGTCAAGAGATAAGAGCCAGGTGCGAAGTCAGGTACGAATGTAAGTCTGGGTTGCAGTGCGAGGCCATTACACAACCTCACTGGAGCTTTGTTTCCCTCTCTGTGAACTGAGCAGAACTGTCTGGCCTGCCCACGACCTGAGCGGATGTCAAGGCCAAATGAGATAAGGACCCCTTAGAAAACTGTCAAAGCTATCCAAATATAAAGATGAAGATTCAATATTGTAAAGAGTGGTGTTAATATCCCAATTTCTTAAGAGATGAATGAGGATGCAATTACGAGCAGAACTGTTTTGTGGACATGAGGAAAAGTAAAGAAGATAATTCAGAGAGATAAACAAGACACGATGGGGAGAAGGGATAAGAGAAGGCATGGTAGGTTCCACAGGGTGGATGGAGACCAAACACAGCCCAGAACTGGAGTCTGTCTCTCAACTCCATGAGACCAGGCTTCCCCAGAAGAGACGGAGAAGCAAGTCCCCAGGGGAAGAAAATTATTTGGGACTCTCTGTCCTCAGTATATGTTTCTTAGGATGTAGAAAGATATAAACCTGGCTATCAAATCTCACATAATAACAGGTGAAGTGACAACTTAGTGTCTGCGGGAGATTTTTTTTTTTTTCTAGGACCCCATGGAAACCAAACTCTGTGGATACTCAAGTCCCTGACATAAAATGGCAAAGTATTTGGATATACATTATTCATACCCTCCTATAGACTTTTAAATCATCTCTAGATTGTTTACAAGACCTCATACAATGTAAGTGCTATGTAAGTAGATGTTACCATGTATTTCAAAATTTGTACTATTTTTCATTGTTATTTGTTTTCCCTGAGTATTTTTGATATATGGTTGGGTGAAGCCATGGTTGTGGAGGGCCATCTGCCTTGCAGGCAAATGAAAAAGCAAAATCAACATGGGCTGGGATTTGAAATGGGAGGCTAGCCCAAGGCTCATCATCAACGGGAAGGTTTTGCAGGCCCCGCTGCGAATGTAATTAATTTTCTGCTCTTCCACATCACTTTATAACTGTCACTTCCACATCCACACCTACTCTCTCCTGATTCCCTCGGATTCCTACTCCATTCCCAGCACAGTGGAATCTCGCTTTTCTTCCACTTCATAAACTCTTCCAGCTCTGAAAACTTCACTTCTCCTCCCTCCCACCCTTGGAGGCTGCTCAGCCCCCACTGGCTCTGCACGTTTGACTTTCCTGCTTCATCTCCGCTCCCCCTGCTGCCCCTTCTGAACGTGGCTGCTGCCCTTCCCCCAGCCTTCTATCCACATTCTGCTATTAGGTGCAGCTTGTCCTGTAAAATTCTCTCCCTTATCCTGGGAAGTGCCTTTGCTTCTTGGCTTTTCTTCATATTTTCTGTTAAGCCACTATTTTGCTAATGAGTAAAATGTTGGGTTTTCTGTTGCTGTTGTTGTTTGGTATGAGTTGATCATACCAGAAAATTAGGTCCTTTAACATAACTGGGAGGATTATGCAGTAGTCAGATCGCTCCCGCATATACCTGTGAACCCTAACTAACCCCTGCTCCCTGGTCCCACAAAGCGATTTCTGTTCACAGTTTCTTTCCTCCACTCCTCTACGCATCCTCAGCTTCCTTTCTCATGGGCGGCACCTAATTTAGGTCCTACAACTTCTAATCTTTGGATAATTGGCAGATTTTTCTAACTGAACTTGCTGTCTCTAACCTTTAGTATTTCCAATGCATCACTTGCATGATACTGTATGAATATTTCTAAATGGTTTTTAATGAAATCACTCCCCTCACTAATAATACTTTCACTGGGTTACCTATCTAAGGAGACAAATTTCTCTCAGACGTTTTAAGTCAGGATGTTAATATTTTTCAACATTTTGTTTCTTTATATCCGTACCAAAACCCTTGGGAGTTCTCAAAAAAACTTTTCTTCACTCCCTTTCCACATGCCTTGTGCTCTTCTCGCTTTGTACCACCCATCCCATTTTGGGTCCCGCCATTATGTGCCTACAATCTTTTATTAACTAAAGGCAATACGCCTCTTAAAACCTGTAAGCCTTGTGTTCATTACTTTCTATTTGCTCATCTATAACTATAAACATCACACACATTCTATGTGTATCTAAATTAACGTGTAATGTACAAAAGCGAATGTGTATTAGTAAACAATAATTTGCCCCCAAGAGCCCTAAATAATGTAAAGTTAGGTCTTTGGAGCCTCACCTTGTCCCTTACTTCCAACTTGCAAAAACACTTAGACGTTTCATCATGACCTGAAGGTCAATCTACTCAGGTTCATGGACAATAGTTCTATGTAAACAAATGCAAATGTCTCATTTTATCTTCCTCCTCATCCATCAAACTGAGAATCCCTAAGCTGTCACAGATGCTCCCTGTGGCCACCTCCCTGGTCTAGCATTGCTAACCTTGGCAGTGATCGTCTCTCGCCTTTTCACCTGGTGAGAGCAATGCCGGTGGTAGATCATAACCTCCAAGCAGTAGAGAGACAGCGTTGGACTTCAACCTGCCACCTTTGAGAGGCGACTACAGAGCTGTTTGCAGAGCAAGGCACCTGCTGTTGGCCTGGTGCCCAGAGCCAGGGAGTGTTTGTCAGCACACGAGGCAGAACTCTGCCAGGAATCAGCGAGGCTCCATGTTTGCATCCATAAGTTAAGTTGCAAATATAGCAGAAACAGGAACAAATATAGGACTGACTCTGTGTGTGGTAAGGAGTGGCTGCAGGATGAGAAGGAGAAAGACAAAAAAAGGACATAGCCAACTACGGGGAGGAGAGACCTCCCCACTGCAGCGGGAATCAGAAAACATGAGTGAAAATGTTTGTTCTGCAATCATTCCACAAATTAGTCTCATTTCTTAGGAATCAAGTTTTCATCTGTTAAAAAGGGAGATTGTTTTAGATAATCTGGGTTATTTTCAACACTTACATTTCTGTGATTCTAGGAAAGAAAGTATCAGAGAAAAGAGAAGTGGAGGGAGAGAAGGTGCCTCTTGACTGGTATACCAGATGGATATGTCCACCTATTCACCCTCACACCTCCCACATCAAAACATGAAATTAGGAGGAATTATACAAACATTCCACTCTTTTGTATTCATTCTTTCTTTCTTCCTCCACTTTTTTCCTTCTCTCCTCTTTGCCTCCTGTTTATATTACCAGCAGTGGCTGCTCTCCAAAGCTCACCAGGAGATCTGCTGGGGAACAGAGGTGCTGTTTAAAGGGTGGCCAGAAACACGGCACTGGACGGAATGAGGAGTAACAGAGATGAGAACAGTGAAGCTGCCTTGCTCCGAACCCTGACCCCAGCTCTCCAGATTCCTGTGTTGCACACTGTGTAGGGTTTGGCCAGTGGTGTGACTCGGACACTTCCCATTTATCAGGAAAATACCGAAACAGTCGGCCAGGCCTACGCCACTTGGGTAGTCTTTCCTGATCACTCCCCCATATTAGAGGAATTCAAATTGAGATGGATGACCTTGCATAAGCCCAGGATCTCAGAGATCCTCTGATCTCTTTCTCTCAATCAGAGATGCTTAATCCCTAAACATGACACTTGAAAGAAAGGAAAATCCAACCCTTAGTTCATTAACAAACTTCGCTTTCCCTCTTCTATTCTGCTCACGTTTTATTAAGGGTCTATGTCTATTTAATACGTATTTAAAGCACATCTCGGTGAATGGGTCTTTAAGGACGGGGCTAAACTAAAGGAAAAAAATGATGAGAGATTTCTGTTTTAAGTAGGATTGTGAATGATTGTTGTATATAACTTAAGGTTAATCTTTAGGGAACGAGGATATCACCAAAGTTAACTAATGAAGGTGGCTAACGTTTACGACCCAGTGTCTGCATGACTCTTCACATTCTCTTTCAGTCAGCATTGAGTTTTTCTGTGTTTACAGACAAGATGAGGTGGGATATGTGTATCTTTGTATATTCTACCCTGTGCACTCACAGCCACCTTTAGGTAGAGACCAACAGGGAATGGAGTTTGAGCAGATTCTAAGAAAAGGAACCTGGGACCACCTTGAAAACCAACTCAAGACATTCGGTCCCTTTGCCAAAGTTGAGCCTCGCTCTTATTCCCCAGTATTCCTTTCTTATGTCTCTGCCATACTTTCCTTCTATTGCTTTGTAGCAAGGAGTTAAAAGAAAATAACTAGAGTAAATGTGTGTTCAGTGGCACTGGGTACCCATGGGTGAATTATTTGCCTGGTTAATTTATCCTTTCCGGAAGACTGAGATAGTAACATTTCATAATGCCTGTACTAGGTGGTTGGAGAATGGAGAATGGAGGTATAAACCATGGCGTCTGCTGATGAAGATGATAAAGTTGAAGATAACATAGCAGATGCTAGAATTTACCAAATATTTGCTACATGCCAGGCAATGTGCTAAAAGCTTTGCACATACAAGCCTAGCGGCCTTACAACACAGGTGCACACACAGAGAGGTGCTATGTGGTGCTATGCTCACGTGAATCCCATGAACCCACTCTTTATGCTTCATCTTGTTTCAAATGTCACCAGTTGCCATTACTGAGTGTCAAGAGTTACAGTTCTAGAGGAGGACAAATGAAGTTCAGACGGTGGCTCTGGTGCTCACTTGTGTATATTAATATAAACTCAGACAACATTTTAATCCCTCAGTACTCCATTTTTATCTTACAATATGTATCTTGTAAAGATTTTTGCAGAATTTATATTTATCACCTAATAGAGCTTGACACAAAATGTTGGAGTTGAGTGCTTGGAAGTTTTGATTTCCACATAGCAGCAGGATCTTGATTTTAAACACTATTCCTCAATTACAGGAACCAGCATTCCTTGAAGAAATGGATCATTCTAGGATTGGGGCAGGAAATATTTGGGATCAGCAGAGAACAACTTATAGTATCAGAGAGAAAGAAACAATCAAACCCCAGTCCTGCGATTATGGGGTTATGCCAAGCAACTGAGAGAACCCTCACTAGTCAAAGCGGTACAATTTAAGAAGTAAAATAAATAAAATAGAATTAAATTGCAACCCAAACTACAAAATGAATATCTACAAGACCACACTGTCATAAACAAAGATGGAATAATACAGAAAAATTTCATGCATAGAAAAATTGCAGAAAATTTATGCATGTGCACCACACTCCATCTTCAAGGTGAACACAACTCCCTACTCCTTACGTGTGACTTCTTTCCAAAACGTAAATTAGTGAAAGGAGGAAAAAATAAACTTAGCTGTGGAAACACTTCCTCAGCCAGGTGATCAAGGAAGCCGCACTGACAATATGCACTCTTGATATGATGTGATAACATTGGTATTTTACCTCTTGTTTTTTTTCCCCCCAAAATCTCTAACCCTAATCTATGGAAAAGTAATAAATAAATTCCAATTGAGAAATATCCTACAAAATACCTCCCCAGTATCCTCAAAACCATCAAGATCACTAGAAACAAGGAAAGTCTCAAAAACTGTCACAGTGTGAAGGAGCCCAAGGAGAGAGTGACCATAAGAAGTTTGAGATCCAGATGGGATCCTAGAACAGAAATAGGACATTAAGTAAAAAGAAATAAAGCTGAATAACATCTGGACTTTGGTTAATGCATCAACCTCGATTTATTAACTGTAGCAAATGTACCATTCTACTATATGATGTTAATGACAGAAAAATTGGTGTGGAACATAGAGGGAACTCCCTGAACTATCTTTGTAATTTTTCTGTGACTCTAAAACTGCTCTAAAATAAAAATGTTAAAGATAAAAATATTTTTAAATGTTGAATGCCTTCTATTCTTGTCTAACAATTGGTAAGTGATGGTTAACGCAAAGGGAGCTCAGCAGAGGTGCCAGATTCAGAGAGCACATGTGGCCTTTCCGGCTGCCTTATATTTATTTCCTCATCACTTCCCTAATCTCCAATAGAATTGCGTAAAGTAACTGCAGTCAAAATGAGGGTCACTTTGACCTTGAGCCTGGGAAGCCCATGGTGACAAAATGAGGTTAAGAAAGATTTCCAAGCTGCTGAAACGGAAGAACTATGTTTTGCGAAGTACCCCATGCTCTGGACACAGGTTAGTATAGTCACCTGCAGAGACGTTATTTGGATTTTCTCAAACAGGAATGATGGAGACTCACCACACACTCGCAAAGGACAGCTTCTGCTCACACACACAAAGGGATTGCCTGACAAACATGGGCACAGTTAAGAGGGAACAGCAAGGGAGTTGGAGGGGGCAAAAGAGAAATGAAATAGCTGAGAAACAGGGAGAAGGAGACTCTGAGTATCTATTTCAGCAAAAACAATAAGAAAATCTCAGCTCAAAGACAGCTCTATGCTGGAGTCCCCAGAACAACTTTGTGCATTTCAAATTTCCTCATTTCCCAGGTCCCCATATCAGCAAAAGACAGAGTCTGGTCTGTGATCGCCAGGCAATCAGAAAACTGCCAAGTCAAGGAAACTCAGTGGAGCGAAATGATGTGGTGATTCCAGTTAGCTGAAGGATGAGAGTCAGCTCCCAGGGAGGGGAGGGGAAGCTGTACACAGCTCTGTCAACCGACAGGTGTATTTACAAGTCCGAAACTAGCACCTTTCAACCCTGCACTTCCTCCCACACTCACTTCTGGAGCTACGAGCAGCGAAGCCCACCAGGTGACTGTGAAAAGGGCTGGGCTGATTTATTTCCGTGGTGTGGAACACAAGATGGGCTGGCATCTGTCGCTCACTGTAAAAGCGGAGCTTTCTGATGTTAAGGCTGCACTTCACGGAAGTTTGCTAACTGCTCAGAGATGATTGTTTTTGTAAAAGACAGACTAGGTCGTGCATGCCTCCTCCCATCTCCATTCAACTCTGTTATGACAACAGACTCCTGTGACTCTGCTTGTATTTGGTGTAATCCATTTGCTCAGAAATCTTCACCAGCTTTCCTCCCACCTCAAGCTCCTTCGGCTTCCTCACACTAATCTGAGTCTGTAGCTCCTCAACATCCTAACAAGCCCTCCATTCTCATCTCTCCAGTCAGTCCCACGCTCATTCTCACTCACTTCCACGTTCACGACACACTGGATGCTTGGAACATTTTCTCCCCTTGCTGGTCAAGTCCTGCACACTTTCCCAGGCTTAGCTCAGGGTCAGCCTTCATGGATTCTCAATGCGATTCTCATTTTCAGAGAATTTCTAACAAGCACCATGGAAGTCACTATTTCATTGTTTTCAATTCTTTCATGAGACATCTTGACTATATCTCACCTCATTCTAAAAAAAAAAAAGATTGAGGTGGTTTCATGTCTTTCTTTAGCCGTAAAATCAAGGTTAAGTTTCTTGAAGGATACAAATGATGTCCGTATTTTATTGCTCTTACAAAATTGTAGGCCCAAAGTCAGGGCTCATAAAAAGTATTGATTTGTTGAGAGTACGTGGTGCTTACTGTATGAAAGTGAGACAGGCCTGGAGTCGCGTTATATGAGTTTAGAACTGACTCTGATGCTTTCTAAGCCCCCGTGATCATGTTGCTGGGAGGGTTACATGAAATGTCATATCAAACACTTACAACGGTGCCAGGCCCAAAGGAAGCACTCACCAGGCTGGAGGTGGTGGTGCTCTGTGCTGTGGCTGTCCCTGCCTTCATTACTGTCATTTCTAGTGTCACGTCTGGTCAGGTCACACATGCATTCCAGACCTTTTTTCCTTCTTAGATTTCTTCCTAATCCTTTCGTATACCATGGCTTCTCATAGCTGTTTTCTCTGAGAAATATTTCACCACAATCACCATACTGTCCCATCTTTTCCCACTCTCCCGTTTTGGAAAATAGTTCACTCCAGCAACTTTTAGGGGGGGATTTTCCATCTTTATCCAAAGCAAAGAATGACTAGTATCAGAAAAGTGCTCTCTGGGGAGGAGCAGAAAGATTTACCTAGGCTTTCCCAGGGCCTGCTGGGTGAAGATTCTTGAACCCATCCACTGGCTGATGTGGCTTCCCACGTCACCTGGTACCTGGAGAGAGGTATCTATGGGGGCAAGCGCACACTGGATGGTGAAAAGGCTGTCATCCCTGCCAGTGAGCATCTTTGCATTCTGAGTTAAAAGAATAAAAATCCAGCCAGAGGCAATATCATGCCATCTGTACTTCTCTCAAACATACCTATTAGGCGACCCATTACTCCTCTGGATATACAAATTACAGAGAAACTTTCGAGGTTCCATTGCCAGCCAAGGGCTTCAGCGCCTACCTGTCAGTATCCGTCATCTGGCAAGGTGGTGCTTGCCTAGTTACCCTGCTACCCAAGTAGACACTTGCTATTTTTCCCTACCTGAGGAAAGCAGAGCTCTGAAATGTTAAAGATCAGCCACTGAGCTCCCACCATGGCCGCACAAAGGGCCTGGTATCATCCACAGCACTCTGTTGCTCCAATCTCTGTCATTCACGCTCGCTCCACTGTTTCTTCCTTTTCCTCTCTCATCTCAGCTCTCCTTCCCTGGCCAGACAGGGCTGACAACATCCAGACCCCAGACCAGCTCTCTAGGAGCCCGTGAGCAGCAAAGCCATCTGGAGAGCCCGGTGCCCTCCTTTCTCATTTGCTCTCACACACCCCTCCCTCAGCCACGCTTTACCCCCAGTGGACTGTGTTGGAGGCCTGAAACAATCCTGGCAAGGTCACACTGTTTGATTCTGCTGTCAGTTTAAATTATGTCTCAGCTTTTATATCTAAATCAAAATACAAGAGAAGAAAGAAAGAGGGGGAGAGGAACAGGCAGAAGACAGGGCAACATCCTACAGTGAGGGGAACAATGACATTTCAATTGGCCAATTGATCTGTTCCCTGGACAGCTACCCCGCCTCATCACCCCGGCCATTATTTGACATATACAAATACTGAGCCCACTGAAGCCGTCTGTGGGTGAAATGTATACCTCCTTCTGGGGGGTTGGGGAATAAAACATTTGGCCTATTAATAGCCTATTAATAGACTATGAGAAAAAATCACATTATTTGAAGATGATCATTCTTATTTGCTTGACGACTTATGTTAAGATCAAGCTCCTTATTTTCAGATGTCCTGAGTGTAGTGAATATCAATTTCCTACTTTTTACAGAACATAGTGCAATCTATAGTGTCTATATATGGTTTTTTCAATTTAGCAATTACCAAGACAAGATTTTAAAACTATATTCCGCTATTGGGCTGTGTGTATGTATCTATACATGTTTTGGTCCCCTGAGGCATTTTAAATGTGCAATACATCCCTAGAAAAAGAATCCCAGGACTTTCCTTCCCCTGTGCCTTCTTCCTGTTCTTGTGTGGTCCACGATGCCAGCTGAAGTTGTCAGTACAATGAAATCAAACGGGCAGGATGGGAGTAGATTATTCAGCCATTTCTTCAGATGTTCGAGCTGCACATCACATCTGAGGCTGATCACTGCACGTGTGTTTAATGTGCCTGTGAGGTTTACAACAATTTACCCAGCTCTGTGACCACTGACAATTTCAATTTCACCAGCGTAACCATGCTTCATCAGCACAGATAGAACCTGATAATTTTGGAGCACAGCCTTATAAAATTTGGGGTTTGCCTCTCTTGTCAGCATTGTTGACACTCATAACAGCAACAGCCAGGACGTTCAGACACACTGTTGTGGCAGGATGGAAAGATGGCAGAAAGAGAAAATGTTTTCTTGAAGCCAAGGATAAGAAATGTTAGATTTAGTGCCTGGAGAAGTTCCCCATTTGTCCTAACACTTATATACCCCAGCCAACAAAAGAGTGATTCTTTTTGTATTAGAGTGAGTTGACTCAGAGCTGTTAACTGAAGGGTGATTACAGGATTTTCTGAGACATATGTCTGTTAGTATTTTATAAATTCAAAATACAACTATGAGAAAAATAGACAGATTAAGAGGAAAACTGTAAAGTACTCTGCCGTTATGACATAACTCCAGATTTAAGCATGAAAGACATATTGGATTGATTATATCACCATGTCATTAAGACTATTACTGTTTTTCTTATTAATTCTGAGATTGACCCCTCTTTAGAATAAATAGTTCAGTAGGCTTGTATTCTTTCCTGAGTATATTTTATATTCAAGAAAGTTTTTTTTTTTTAAGACAGAGTCTCACTATGGAACCCTTGGTAGAGTGCTGTGGCATCACAGCTCACAGTAACTCGAATTCTTGTGCTCAGCTCCCAGGTAGCTGGGATGACAGGCACCCACCACAACGCCCAGCTATCGAGGGAGTTTTTAAGTCCGTATTAGAGGGCTAGATCTTTCATTGTTGATCCTGAGCTGGTGGTTATTTTTTCTTCTGATTCATCCATGGCATATACCACCATTTCAAAAAGATTATTTACTTTGAGCTCAGCAAATAAATGTTAAATGAGATTGAATGCCTTGGAATAACTTATTATTAGAATTTTTCAGACTCAGAAGTCCCAGTTCCATCTCTACTCTTTTGCTATGTGATCCTTTGTTGGCAAATTTCTAAACTTCCTTGAGCCTCAGTTGTTTTTTTCCCCCATTTGTTACTACTTGACAGTTCTCAGAGTTTTCATGAAGGCCAAATGTCCAATAAGGTGGAGTGTTTTAACTGTGCGGCATCATGTGATTATAAGATCTCATAATGACTTTGACTTTCTTAGCATCACTTATTGATGAGATACACTAATAGGCACCTTTGGCATGAAATTTTACAAAGATAACTCTCTTCATTAGGTAGTGTAAAATACTTCACTATTTTACTTTAATAAACTCTTGAATTATATTAAATGCACTGGTCAGTGGTTAGAAAGGGCCTAGTGTTGAAATGGAACAGTTTGACTGTTGCTTTGAATACCCTCTTTGGGGTAATAAGGTTACAAGTGGTTGGTTCTGACAATTCCCCACTAGAGTAGTAAAAAGAGAAGAGTGTTGTTAATCTTGATTCCCCGTGTGCCAATACCAAGAGAAATGCTGACTTCACATCTGTACATCCACGACCCCCACCTTGGGCTGTAACAATGAAACAGGCCCTTGCCAGATTGTGTACCAAACCTCTCAGGAGCACTATACTTACTTCCCTCTGCCTCGCTGAGACTGAACTATATTTACTATTTACTATTAGGTGGCAAAATACAGATCTCTCTTGACTACATCAAGTGCCAGACTACTATGATATCATTTCTCCATTTACACTTAATCTTACTTTTTTTGGTGAGATGCATAAATTATTTTAAAAACACGATCACACACAGCTCTCATACAATATCCCAACATTATTCTGAAATGCAAGGATACTGGATCAGAGGGGTGCAATACTAAAAGTATCACCACCTTCTGGGAAGTTCTAGATAATAGTTATGAAAGCATTAAACACTGACTAAGCATTTACAGTGTGGCCTGTGTTTACTTTTTACCTAATGTGCACAATGTGAGGGTGTTCAGCAGGTCCCCTGGGTGATGGGCTCAATTAGAACTTGAACTTTACCTGAGAAATGAAAACAAAGTAAGCTGAACATCTGTACCTCATATCAATCTGAAATTTAAAAAAAAGAAAGAAAATAATCTTACATCTTCTTTGGTTCATTGCAATCAGTCTTTACGTTTGCTGAGTTCAAGTAGGTTTAGAGTAAAAGACTGTTCAGAAGTTGCTCATGGTCTTCAACTCAAAGCTGAACTAGGAGAAAGGAAGAAGGAAACTCCAAGAGTTGAATTTATTTTACATAGAAATTTAGTTGATAATTTCCTTATTTACATAATGCTTTTACCCCTTTTTGCCACATAAAGGAGAAGTCTTTTATGCAACTCAACATTAAGGGCTTAATAGATCTGTAGGGCAACTACGATTAACCTTAGTAAGGAGTAATTCAAATATTCCCAGAATAGAGAAAATATAACTATTAGTGGTGATGGATATTACAATTACCCCAATTTGATGATATAAATATGCCAAATTATTCATATGTACCACCAAATATCTATATGTAATGTGAATCAAAACCTAATATATATGTATTAAAATTAAGACATAAATAAAATTTAAAAACAGCCTAAAGAGAGTCAACATTCAAGGATTGGCCAAAATGGGAAAAGCGAATGTTGTTTGTCTTCACTCTCTAAGTTCTGGGCCAGCAGCTGCCACAGCCACGATGGAGTGTGGAGCAGGGAACTTGGTCACCCTGCAGAGATGAATTTTTGTTTTTGTTCTGTGTTTTTGCTTGTTTTGTGAGCATTCATGAAATTGTCCTCCACTGTGGTCTTGAGTTAGAGAGTTCTACTGAAGATGTGCAGTTTTGACCCAGCCCTTGGGATTGATGTAAATCCTTACTAATCCCAGATCCCCTCCAATGGGCTGCACAAACTCCAGTGGTGGTTCGTAGAGATGAGTCCCTGGCGAGTCATTTTGTGGGAGCTATCCTACTCCTTGGTGCAGATATGCTTAATCTTCTTTAGCCTCGAGATGGGACAAAATTCCCCATTTTCTTCAGTCATATGAATGAGGCCATCAGCTGTGACATCACTCCACAAAGTCCCTCAGGCACTATGTGTCTTGTCACCTACTGGGACATTCTTTGCAGCCTCAGCATCCAGCCCCCTTTGAAGCCCCATGTCAGTGAAACTGACGTTTTCCTCAAGCTTCACCTTAAAGCCTGTATTGGGGCTTTTGCTGTTTAAATAGACAGCAATATCTTCCAGTTCATCTTCAACAATATTCTTTGTTTCCACGGGTTTTAGCCAATTCAAAATAATGAGGATCAAGTTTCAGATTAGATGTCTACCTCCCCATTTTGGGTATGTGTCATAATACTCAGGAGACATAGATGCTGCAGTCGGTGGCTTCGTGTCTAATGACACTAACACAGGAGTCAGAGTGACACACTC
Organism: Galago senegalensis; assembly: GCA_963575145.1. Taxonomy (NCBI): domain Eukaryota; kingdom Metazoa; phylum Chordata; class Mammalia; order Primates; family Galagidae; genus Galago; species Galago senegalensis. Next base: position 5,199 of record CAUYTI010038812.1, on the reverse strand, counting down.
CCAAGCTGCCTCTGCCGCGTAGCCTCCAGCTGGGTCACTGAGCTATACTGATCTACCCACACATGGGAAGGCCACCAAGCCCCAGACAGCGTCCCCAGTCCCCCACCTCCAGACCTCCAGGACTACCATCACCACCTACTGAGCTAAGGAGCTCTGCCAAAGGGCCGGTAATGCAGGTGTGAGCTCTAAAGCATCTCGGCCTCTCTGTCTCAGATCTAGGCCATCTTAGCTAACCAGCTGTGTATTGTGATGCAGCTCAGTGGCCTCTGTGGGGGAGGGCTTCCCTCACACACACTAGACAGATCCTCCAGGGCAAGGGATGGGGCTGGAGCTTGTTCCTTATTTAATTTTAGGAGCTCTATTTAATAATGAATACAAACATTAGGTATAGAAAAACACAGGAGTCCTAAGCAATTGCAGCTTCCTTATGCTTTTGAACATTTTACAAAATTATATAACTATGAAAACACGTTTCTATGGAACCTTCCAGGAAGGGCACTGGTGTGGGCACCAGGCCAGCAGAGGGCATGTGAAATTTCCCCCTCACTTGCCTGAAGGCAGAGCAGCCTCTGTGCATACCTTTTGAACATAAATACTACTGGGAAAAAAAGCAAAAAGGATTATCCAAACATGAAAATATGTCAGATAAGGAGCAAAGGGACCATATGACTCATGTATTAAACTAAGATTCTCAGTATTTGATTAAACTTTTTTTGGAATTATATGCCCGTAATGATGTGCTAGCTGGGCTCTGCTCAGAGACATAGTTTCACAGACGAATAAAAATTGCCCTTTATTATGAAAAATTCAGAGTCTAGGGATGGATTTAAGCACCTTTCTAGGTTAGAGAATGATCAAGTTTCATTCACTTCATTCCTTTGACATATGTGATCTATGAAGACCCCTCTAAAAGGCAGACTCTGAGATGGGCCTCCAGTGATAAATAGTTTGTGCAAACATGCAGAATTTTGGAAAACCAAAGCTTTCAAGCAGGTTTACCTTGAAAGCAGATTGTCAACTCTCTCTGTAAGGACAGAGTTTAAGATCCAACGAAAAGAGGGAAGAAGACATTTGCAGTGGGAAATAAGAAAGGAAAGATTAATTGGCTGTGAACTTGGAAGAACTCTGATACGCAAACACAGAAATGGAGTTCTTTTTTCTTTCTTGTGTGGCATAAGAAACCTAGAGAGTTTGTTTGAGGGAGGACTTGGCATAAACACATGTGCACAATTAGGGAAGCATTTCATGGTCAGGGTGGTATAGACAAGGGGCTTGAAGCTGGTGTCATGCTTCTGGTGAGGGCTGTGAGGGCCTGTCTGAGAACATGACTGTGAGCATGGCAGGGAGAGGACGTGAGATGCAAACAGAACTGAATGCAGAAGCCAAAGAGGAGAGGCAGGGAGGGACATGTGACAGGAAATAAAACTTTAAAGAATAGAGTCATGGGTTGGGTTCGGCATGTGTGGCTTAGTGGTTAGGGCGTTGACCACATGCACCGGGGCTGGTGGGTTCAAACTCAGCCTGGGCCTGCTAAACAAAAACAAACAAACAATAAATAGCCGGGTGTTGTGGCAGGCACCTGTAGTCACAGCTACTTGGGAGGATGAGGCAAGAGAATTGCGTGAACCCTAGAGTTTGAGGTTTCTGTAAGCTGAGATGCCACTGCACTCTACCAAGGGTGACATAGACTCTGCCTCAAAAAAGAAAAAATATTTATATTTTAGATATATATATTTAGATAACTATATATAGTTATACTCTAAACTGATATGGAGATTTCTAAAGGAGGAAGATAGGTGAGAAGTGAGAAAAGGAAAACAGACAGGATTCATAGGTTTTCCAGGGGGTACCGTCAGCTCTGCACCCAGCTACCAAGACAACTTCTCATTCTCTTCAGACTGAACTAGCTTGGATCCTCTCTTAAACTATTTGTCCCTCTCCTAATGTCAAGTATAAAATTCTCCAACTGTTGGGTTGCCTTCTTCACTCCAGGATTTGAATAATCCTGCTCAGTTAATACGTTCTTTGTGGAATCCTCTCTGATTATCCCCAAAGTATTCCAATCAGACGCTTTGTATTATATTAAATTTTTTATTCATACTGCTCTCACTTCCTTCCTGGAGATTACTCTAAAACTCTGTTTAGAATAAAATGCAACCATTTTTCAGAGCAGGGAGTCAGATTCAGCTATATAATATACCTGCCTGATAATCAATTCACAGCTCTTTGCAAACAGTAGGTGGTTAAACATAATCATAATCATTGGTATCATAAAAGGTAATATTTATTGAGCACCCAAGCATTGTTACATACATTACATCTCAAACTATGCCAATCCTATAAGTTTTTATTAGGAAAGCAAAGCAAGGAAATTAGAGACTTTTTTACCCAAGACCACTTTAATAGGCTTGGGTTCCAATTCAAAGTCATTCTGTTCCAAAGCTCACCAAACTTTTCAGTAGGATACCGGGATCATTCATATAATAATTTTCACTTAATCCTAAACACAATTAAATTATTTCCAAAAAATAGGCAGATACTTAAAGATCGTATTGTGTCTCACTGTTGGGATAGATACTGTAATTATTTTGCTTTTTCTCTGTACTGAAATATTCATTTTGGCACTATTTTATAGATTAATATCATTTTAACAGTACATTTTAGGTAATAGGGTTAAAATGAGTAAACATTACAGAAAGGCTAAAACTAATATATGAAAACTTTTCAACGTATGTCACAAAATTAATACATTTTCCTATTAAAAGTAGGTTAAAATAATTAATGTCTTCTGTACTACTTTATTTTCACTCAGGATTTATCACATAACATTTATCTCACATGCTACAGTTATTTATTGTGGTATCCTTCTTTTTCACTCCCTGCCTGAGGTAGAGCAGAAGCTTTCTGGAGGCAGATCCTATGTCTTGCCTTCTTTATCTGTTTTGTTTTTATTTAACACAAAATAATTTAGGGAAACCAATATTTTTTGTTACTCAGGTAGATGGCATGATGCGGAAGTTAGAGCCTTCAGTGTGGCCATCACCAGGATAGTGTTCATTGTACCCAACAGGAAGATTTTACTCCCTCCCTCTGCCCCTCCCTCCTGCCTCTTGGTTTTCGATGTCAGTTACGCCCTTTTATGACCTTGTTTAGCTCCCACTTATAAGTGAGAACATGTGTTCTTTCTTTTTCCATTCCTGAGCTATTTCACTTCAGATGATACTCTCTGGTTCCATCCAAGCTGCTGCAAGAAACATTATTTCATTTCTTTTATGAATAAATACTATCCCACATCATCCATATTACCATGTTTTATCTGCTTCATCAGTTGACGTGAACTTAAGTGGAGTCCATATTTTTGCAATTGAGAATTATGATGAACTAAACATTTGGGTTCAGGTATATTTTTGATATAGTGACTTTGGGGGTGAGGTGGGGTAGATACCCAGTAGTGGGATTGCTAATTAACTGGGAAATCTACTTTTATTTCTTTGAGGCATCTCTACACTGTTTTCCATAATGATTATATTAGTTTACATTTCCAACAATGGTGTAAAAGCATCCCCTTGTCACCATGTCCATGCCAACATCTATTGTTTTCTGACTTTTTATAATGGTCATTCTAAAATGGTTAAGGTGGCATCTGATTGCAGTTTTAATTTGAAGTTCCCTGATAATAGGTGATAGTGAGAATTTTTCCATGGTTGCTAACCATTTGTTCATCTTCTAATGAAAAACAGCTGTTCATGCCTGTTACCCTCTTCTTTTCTTGCTGATTTGAGTTCTTTGTAGATTCTGGGTACCAGCCCTTTGACAGGTTTAGAGTTTGCAAATAATTTCTTCCATTTTGTAGATTATTTACTGTGTTGATTATTTCCTTGGCTGTACAGGATCCTTTTAGTTTGATCAATTCCCATGTATTCATTTTTGTTGTTGCCATATTTGCTTTGGGGTCTCAGTCATAAATTCTTTGCCTGGGCCAACGTTCACAGAGTTTTTCCCAGTCTTCATCTTCATGTGCAACCTGGATATACAGTGCATCCTCTTACTCATAGTAAACACCCACTTCTCCATTCACCCTTTCCTACACATTCTAGAATTTGTAGCATGAATGCTGTGTGCTAGGAACTGGGATAGATGTTGAAGATACAGGGAAACAAAAGAGACAGACTCTGCCCTTGTGGAACATACAATCTGATGAGGACGAAAATAAACATTTACAAAACCATGCAATTTAAAATGATTATATATGCTAAGTTATGAGGATGATTAAAATCATAAATACATAAGACTTAATCAAATATAAAAAGTTAGAAGTAAAATAATGTCCCAATATATGAAATAAGATACATTATACCCATAGATAGGCCTGGCTGCAATGGGGTTTCAACCAATGTATAAACTAGTAGCCAATGTATAATAACATTTCAATGGGGAAATATATCCTGAGACTATTTTTCAAAGGATCAAAATATGACATGGGTCCTTTCCCATCCTCCATCCCTGGCAACAAAAACAAGCACCTGCCTATACCTACTGAGACTTAGGTACAAAACCAGGCCAATTTCTTCCTGTCACCAAACACGATACTGTAGTTTGGCCATGGAAGGAAATGAGGTTTCCTAACACAGAGTGTGAGACCTGACCATATCCCAGAACCTGTCTGCAGCACCTTTAATGGAGGGTCTTTGAACAATGGCAATAGAAAAGCAGACGCCATACTACTGTGAAAGGGTTGGTCACTTTCTTCTTCACTTTCCTCCTATCACAGTGTTATGACAACCAATTCCTTGGCTTTCATATAAAGACTGCCTAAAGAAAATTGAAATTGTCTCTTTATAAGGCTGTGTGAAAGCTGCCATGGATCTGGGGTCTCTTTTTATTTATTGCCTTTGCCCGTAAAGGTCATGTGATTGGATGATCCATGTATCCTGAGTCATATTGAATGTTGGATAGTCACTGATTTCAGACACATTCCTCAGGTAGACCTGCCCAGTGGAACAATCGGGGAAATTGGCTTGGTCACTAACGTCTGTGTAAGTGTCAAGACCAAGTGAACATATAAAAGGTTTAGATTAGTCTCATAATAGGGGTGTGTACATTGGATACTTTTTCCTTAGCTTTGGTTCTTTAGTTTGAGCCGTTGCTTATAACAAGTGCTGTAGTGCCTAAAGGCTGGCTGTATTGATTTTGTAGTAT
>CAUYTI010038808.1:0-33354 GCA_963575145.1 Galago senegalensis | reverse complement strand
CACAGCAACCTCCAACTCCTGGGCTCAAGCGAGTCTCCTGCCTCAGCCTCCCAAGTAGCTGGGACTACAGGCGCCCGCCACAACGCCTGGCCATTTTTTGGTTGCAGCCATCATTGTTGTTTGGTGGGCCCGGGCTGGGGAATGTGGCTGGCGCCTTAGCTACTTAAGCCACAGGCACTGAGCTGTGAAGACTTTTAAGTAAAAGACTGGAATAGAACTTAGGGATATTTTTTAGAAGAGCCTCAAGCAGTAATTCAGGTGAATCTGGGGAGACACTAAATTCCATTAAGGCAAACATTAAAGTAGACTCAGGTGTCTCAATTCCATCAGTTCAATGTCAATCCACTTGTGTTCATAGAAGCATAGGAGGCTGATAATACGTATATCAGAGAATTGTTATAAGCATTAAATTAGAATATAATGTACGTAAAGCACTTAGTACATAGTAAGTATTCAACAAATGTTAGATCAACTTACACTTCCATTAGCTCTTGAAGGGATCTTGGTGAGGCAGTGTGGGATAGTAGAAATAACATGAACCCTGTAATCAAACCTGGGTTCAAAGCCTAGCCCTTATACTTAATTTCTGTCTGACCTTCAGCAGGTTACTTCATCTAACCAGGCCCCCGTTTCTTCGTCCTGCCTCACAATGACATTGTGAGGATTACAAAGAATCATGTACATAAAGTTTAAGGGTTAAACAACTTGTATAACAGTCAAACAAGAGAATCCTCAGTAGCTGCAGTAACATGGAGGCACCTCAAACATATAAAGGAAGTCAACACATAAAAATACATATAGGATGATTACATTTACATGCAGGTAAATGAAGAGTAGGCAAATGAAATGGTATATTGTTTAGGGATATATTCCATATGTGACAAAAGTACAGAGAAAAGTAAAAAAACTGATTACAAGTTTCTGAAATAATGGTTATCTCTCTGGACAAGAAAAGGGGAAGTGACTATATAGGGGCTTCCAAAGTGCTAACAATCTAGTTCTGAAAATGAATGGTGGACATGGGGCTTCATTTAAAAATTATTTTAAAAGCACTGACATTTCAAAGGTAAAGAGTTTCAATCAAAAATGTTAAAGATACTTAGAAATAACCAAATCTAACATATTCTTTCATTTTATAAATCGAAATGCCTAAAAGATTCACTCAAGTTTATCCAACAGTCAAGGCCTCACTCAGTTCTTCTGGCTCCCATCCAGTGATACCATCTCATATTTTACTGCATTACTCAATCACATTATTATGAACAAACTAAATTTTGAATTACTTACCACTTTGATAGTACTTAGAATCATGTGTCCATCTGAAGCCAGTGCAGAGGCCGAAGTCAGTCAATTTAATATGACCATCACGATCAATCAAAATGTTATCAGGTTTAATATCTCTATGAATAAAACCCATTTTATGAACACTTTCGACTGCACAGGTAAGTTCTGCTATATAGAATCGTGCCAGATTTTCTGGAAAAATGCCCATTCTGATTAATAGGCTCATCATATCACCCCCAGGAATGTAGTCCATTACAAAGTATAAATTGTCCTTATCTTGGAAGGAATAATACAGACGAACTACCCATTCATTGTCAGCTTCAGCCAGGATATCTCTTTCAGCTTTAACATGGGCGACTTGATTTCGAAGCAGAACATCTTTCTTTCGGAGAGTTTTTGTTGCGTACAAAGCCTTAGTATCTACTTTTCTTGCTAGACAAACTTCACCAAATGCTCCTATTCCTAGTGTCTTTATCTTCACAAACATAGACTTGTCCATTTTAGCCCTTTTAAGACGGATGTAATTAGACTCTTTTTGGCAAAGCATCTTTCTCATTTGATCCTGGGCATCTTGAGATAATCCAACCTAGACAAATAAACTAGATGTTAAATGAGAAATTATCTTCTTCAATATTGATATTAAGAAATACATTGGAAAAATGCAGGCATATATTTAAAGGTTAAATGCATAAAAATTTTAATAAAGCATGTTAGAAATCTAGAATTCATTTCGGAGAAAATTAAATAATCAGAAGTGCAGCTTAAGAGATAGTTAACAGAATATACAAGATATGTACACAAATTGAGCTGTGGAGAGCAAGAACAAGACGCTAATAGCTTTCTACTCTTCTCTAATGCACTCAAAAACTTGTTACCAAAGTTTAAGCATCTGTTAACATGCATCTTCATCTATCTCTCCATGCATATTCACCACAAATCATATGATTTAATTGTCTTCCTCATACACTTCTCTTTGTAGAATGCCTAGGCCTCGAATATTCTTGCCATTTTATCCTCTATGAAAAATAATCTTCTACTCCAGGCTCACATGTTCTAAAAAAATCAATATATTGAGAATAACAAAAGTGGCTCAGCACCTGGAGCACAGTGGTTACAGCACCAGTCACATACACCAAAGTTGGCAGGTTTGAACCTGGCCCGCGCCAGCTAATCAACAAAGACAACTGCAACAAAAAATAGCTGGGCATTGTGGTGGGCACCTGTAGTCCCAGCTAGTTGGGAGGCTGAGGCAAGAGAATTGCTTCAGCCCAGGAGTTAGAGGTTGCTGTGAGCTTTGATGCGACAGCACTCTACCGAAGGTGACATAGTGAGATTCTGTCTCAAAAAAAAAAAAAAAAAAAGAATGTCTTCTCCAACCTATCAACAACTTTCCCCATTCTCAGTAAGTACACAAAGTCTCTAATACTCTTTGCCTTTGTCCTTCTCAGGGCATTACAGTTAGTGGGACCATCACTAACACAAAATGCAAAGGATTTCTCCTACTTTATTTAAAAGGACCCACATATATGGTTACAAGGTATCTTTTCGATATTTTGGAATATTTTAAGTAATAGTGTGACTTATGAAGATACCAAAAAACAGACCAAAAAACCCCCAACTTCTAAGTAGATATGGAACACCTGGATTAAGAAGTGAGGAATACTGTGTTTTGGCTAATTAAAGAACTAATTAAAGGGTTGAAACAGGAAGGAATTCAGTCAAAAAAGTAAGGTCTAATTCTAGAAATGTAAGACAAATTAAAATATAGCAACCTCATGCCTCTGTTAGAAAGCACTTTTACATGCAAAATCTTTTAAGAAGGTTGGCATGCCAGACTGAGTATAGAACTGTTTCTCTTAAAATCTTACTTGCCTACACAGTAATGGAGGCTACAGAAGTCAGCAAAGCTTCCAACACCATAAAAGTTTAAATCAGCTATTAGTGAAAGTGAAGAGGAAAAAGGAAAAATAAACTAAGAAAATACATACAGATAAGACTTTAGTAAGAAATCCTAAAAATTAAAATATAGATAAGTCATAGAGATTATCATGGTATTTCTCATCTAACAAAAATCAATTTATAGCAGGAATAATAATACCATAAAATCATATTTGGAAAAATCATATTAAAAGATAGGCTTTTTAAGTATGTCATAGGTCAGCGCCTATGGCTCAGTGAGTAGGGTGCCGACCCCATATACCAAGGGTGGTGGGTTCAAACCTAGCCCTGGCCAAACTGCAACAAAAAATAGCCAGGCGTTGTGTTGGGAGCCTGTAGTCCCAGCTCAGGAGGTAGAGGCAAGAGAATCACCCAAGCCCAAGAGCTGAAGGTTGCTATGAGCTGTGATGCCACGGCACTCTACCAAGGGTGATAAAGTAAAACTCTGTCTCTTAAAAAAAAAAAAAAAAAACAAACTTTAATCATAAATTTAAGTCTCTTGCACGAGTGACAGACATAAGAGTCAAATCTCTGAATTCTAAGTACATGATAAAAGTAATGATAATTATAACGTTAATCATAACATCTAGAGAAGAGATCTACATTGACTCCCAACACAGATTAAAGTGAATGTTACTTACTTTGATCTCCTTTTTAGTACAGTTTAACTAATGTCAGCACAGTTTTCTCCACTACGTTATAAAAATGAAATTAGAAAGGGGAAATAACTGAAGGGAGAACTCCTCTGACCCTTTCTAGAAAGACCTATGTGATAAATGAACCTATAAATTAAAAAAACTTACTATAAGTAAAAAGAAATGTTTCATAAGCATGTCAAGAGATAAGACTCAGATATTCCTAGATCATCCTAAAATGTGTGTAAATGTGTGTAAATCCTAAGATAATATGTAAAACCAGAAAACAACACTTTCTCCAACTTCCATATAAAGGGATTATGTATATGTAAATTATACACTGTAAATTATATTTTTCTTCATTTAGATAAGAACTTTATTATAGGCAATTCTGAGTAAATTTTGAAATACTGAAGTATTTATCACTTTTAAATTCTGTAATGGATAATATATTTAACTACAAGAAGAAAAATACTAGAGTACAATATTTTAAAAGAAATATAAAGCAAACAGATGATGAAGTATAAAAATGGACATTTTAAAAGATTTTACCCGCATCATTTCATTCTCTAATTGTTTTTTACGATGTAGACGTTGTTGATGAGATTTGAGGACATTTTCTACGTGTTGCTCCATAAAGAATTTAAATGCCTGAGGGGAATAACTTTGAATACGGGATTCTCTTCGCTCTTCATCTTTCTTGTTTTTCCTCACAGTGATAGGTGAAGTTGTAATCTGTTTCTTTTCTTTGTCCCCACTGTCAACATTTTCATAATTTTTTTCACCCTCATCATCTTTGGCCAAGCTAGGCTGATCCTCTTTGCTAGATTTATTTACTGATTCATATGGTGCAACAGATGGGTTCTGGTGTAGGAGATGTTTTGGATAAGGTGGTGGTGGACCTTGATAGTTTGGAGCTTCAGCAACAGGTGGTATAACAGTCACATTTGAATTGGTACCCTCAGGAAAAGGACTGGGTTGAACAGTTTGAGTTGGTTGTGGTATCCAAGAAGGGTGGGTAGGTGCCAACGCAGTCTGCAGCTCTGGTTTTAAAACACGCATGCTTTTCACAGGCTGTTGAATAGGAGCTGGTGTGATTGCAGTGACAGTTGTAGCTGAAGGCTGAGAATTAGCAGAGTGATTTGTTCTACTTCCTAATGGGTTATTAAAAGAATTTGACCTCACTGGTATGTTAGATTGCCATGTAGGGATTTCATGCCCACTGCTCGGGGATGACTGGGCTGGAGCAGAAGATGACTGTGGCCAGTTTGTTGGCAGTCCAGGTACATTAATGTTATACAGTTCCATGTTATGACTATTTCTGTTTGGCACCATCATAGACTGAGGAACATTTCCATTTGTATATGATGAAGGAGCAGCAGATCCCCCCGTTTGTAGAGCAGAAGGGCTTTGTCCATTAGTTGGGGTCAGAGGATATGGAGGGGGTGGCTGCCGATTCACAGTGCCAGCAGGGACAACATTTTGATGTATCATAAACTCAGTTTGACCATTACCATTCTGAATTCCAGGTCTCCCTGGGGGAAAGTTAAACTTGCTAGAACTCTGCATGATGATTGGTTGTCTGCCAACAGGAACAGAATTGATTCCTCTCTGTCCTTGATTAGGAGGGTTCATGGGTGAAGTGTTAAGAGGTGGTGGAGGATAGCCTTCCTGCCACGCCCCAGGTGGAACAGGAGAGATTCGAGAGATTACATATTCCATATTCCCAGAATAGCGTTTTGTTTGAGAGTTTGGTTCCCATGAAGGGGGAGGTGGAGTTGTGCCTCTTGGAGGGGGAGTCTGGCCCCTTGGAGGTGGCGGAGGAGTGACACTCCTTACTTGAGGTGGTGGTGGTGGGTTTACTCTCTGTCCATTGCTAGGATGAGGCTGAGCAAATGCTGTTATACCAGATCCAGACAAAGGTCTTCCTACATCTGTCTGTGAGTTGGGACTTTCAGAATGATAGGCCACATTTTCTCCTAGTGGTGGGCCATGTCTCTGAGGAACTAAGGATTCTTTAGAACCTTTCCAGCTTTGTTTGCGGTTAACTGATTGTTGCACACTCCCTACATTCATAAAAGAGAAAAAAAAAACATGTTTTTAATCTCTGTTTTTGAAAAATTTAGCTTAGAATTCTCAAACTACTAAATAATGCTCAATTCTCTTATAAGAATCATAAAAATATGGCCAAGCACAATGGCTCATGCTTGTAATCCTAGTACTGTGGAAGTAGGTGGAGTTCAAGCTCAGGAGCTAGAGTCCAGCCTAAGCAAGAGTGAGACCTCATCGCTACTAAAAATAAAAATATTAGCAGGCCATTGTGGAGGGTGCCTGTAGTCCCAGTTACTTGGGAGGCTTAGGTAGGAGGACTGCTTAAACCCCGGAGTTGGAGGTTGCTGTGAGGTAGGCTGAGGCCATGGCATTGTAGCCTGGGCTGACTAAGACTCTATCTCAAAAAAAAAAAAAAAAAAATTACCATGGTTTGTCACTGTATGAAAGTATTTATTTAATCTGTTCCTCTACTGATAGACATTTAGGGTGTTTTCAGACTATTAGTTTACAAACACAAAAATAAGCAAGAATGAAAAATTTTGTACAGATATACTTTCATATATATACAAAGTGAATCTATAGACAAATTATTAGAGGTGGTATCATCGAGCCAAAGCATGTGTTCATTTGTAATTTTTATAGATACAATACTAATTTTAAAATAATTTTTTTTTTTTTGAGACAGAGCCTCAAGCTGTCCCCCTGGGTAGAGTGCTGTGGCATCACAGCTCACAGCAACCTCTAACTCCTGGGCTCAAGCGAGTCTCCTGCCTCTGCCTCCCAAGTAGCTGGGACCACAGGCGTCTGCCACAACGCCTGGCTATTTTTTGGTTGCAGCCATCATTGTTGTTTGGCAGGCCCGGGCTGGATTTGAACCCACCACCTTAGGTGTATGTGGCTGGCGCCTTAGCCACTTAAGCCACAGGTGCTGAGCCTAAAATAAATTTTAATATGGCTTTTTTCTTTTTTTGAGACAGAGTCTCAAGCTGTCACCCTGGGTAGAGTACCGTGAAGTCACAGCAACCTCCAACTCTTGGACTTAAGCAATTCTCATGCCTCAGCCTCCCAAGAAGCTGGGACTATAGGCACCCACAACGCCTGGCTATTTTTTGTTGCAGTTATCATTGTTGTGTTTTAGCTGCCCTGGGCTGGGTTCAAACCCACCAGCTCTGGTGTATGTGGCTGGCACCCTACCCACTGAGCTATGGGCCTCACCTTAATATGGCTTTTAAAATAGTAAAAGATCTAATAGGTAATAATTAGCTGAATGCTAAATAAGATACAGATTTCACAGTGTCCATCTTTAACAAATTTCCAAATAACTAAAATCAGCAAGAATATCCAATATCAAAAAAATAAAGTATTTAACATAGAATAGTCTTGCCACTTAGGAAAAATATAAGATACATGTTAAAAATACATGGTATAAAAGACTATGCAAATATACATGTCCAGAAGGACTAAAGATTTCAAAACTAAAGATGAAACCATATAATCACTAAAAAAAAGTGAAAACTGAATAATACTGGGGTACCTTTTAGGAATGTCTTCCCCAGAACGACAAAGGTAGAGATCTAAATACATAAAACATGTATCACTATTTTTTATTTCTTTTTTTGAGAAAGAGCCTGAAGCTGTCACCCTGGGTAAAGTGCTGTGGTGTCACAGCTCACAGCAACCTCCAACTCCTGGGCTAAAGCAATTCTCTTGCCTCAGCCTCCCAAGTAGCTGGGACTACAGGCACCCGCCACAATGCCCGGCTATTTTTTGGTTGTAGTTGTCATTGCTGTTTGGCAGGCCCAGGCTGGATTCAAACCTGCTAGCTCTGGTGTATGTGTCTGGTGCCTTAGCTGCTTGAGCTACAGGCGCTGAGCCATGGATCACTATTAAAACCAAAACAAAGTAAGAAACACCCATAAATTTGAAGGGTTAACATCATCCTAGCCAAAAGTATATTTAATAATAAATATGAGAAAAAAGTGGTTAATGTTAAAAATGTACATTTTAACATACTCCCTTTCTTCTGGGGAGCACTTGGGGGTCTGTGACTTCAGGGAAAATCATCATTCTGGGCAAGTCGGGCAAGTCAGACAAGTCCTCTGGCCACCAGCTCAGTCTCATGTTCTTCAGATGGCCAGCTAACACTAAACATCCCATGTTACCCACCCAGCTTTTATAGTATAAGCCCACCCCTGCTGTGCTGCCCCTTATCAAAAGCCCTCATGTCTCTCATTTCCCAAACCTTTCCACTATCCTCTCTAAATCAGCGTTGTTACCCAACCAGCAAATGCTTCTGTATTATCAACCTCTGCTCCAACTCTTCTTGTCACCTCCTAAAAGTTGATTTACTTCTGTTGGTATTATTTTCCTTTCAGCCCTTTGAAATTAAGGTTTTCTTTAAAACTAAACTGAGCCAAGGGATGGGGTTTCACTATTTATGCTTATTCCTCTGAAAAAGCCAACTCCTTGAAGTTCATGCCATCTAGAAGGCCACACTCAATTCTACTTGTCCTTTCTCATTCACCTGCAACTTTGGCATTTGGTCTCCTCTAAATCCTGCCATTGTCTTGTGACCTCAACATCCACGCAGATGAACTGTCCACTGCCCTCAGCTCTTAAGATTCTTGACCTCTCTGCTTCCTCAAATATCACTCCGAGGATCATATTTAAAACTTTGATATCACCCATATCTGCTCTTCTTTCAGAATCATTAAGGCTTAAACTCTCAGACACAACTCCCTCTCCTATACTTTCGTTTATTCCTAGGGCAAAAGTTCTCCAACTTCATCAAGATCTCCAAGATTACTTCCCTACCTCATTAGTTCTCCTCTCTCTCTATGATGCACTTTGTCCAGTTTAAATCCACGCTCTACCATGCTTTCTTCCCTTCATATTTTTTTTTTTTTTTTGAGACAGAGCCTCAAGCTGTCCCCCTGGGTAGAGTGCCGTGGCATTATAGCTCACAACAACCTCCAACTCCTGGGATCTAGCGAGTCTCCTGCCTCCGCCTCCCAAGTAGCTGGGACCACAGGCGCCCGCCACAACGCCCAGCTATTTTTGGTTGCAGCAGGTCCGGGCTGGGGATTCGAACCTGCCACCTTAGGTGTACGTGGCTGGCGCCTTAGCCGGTTGAGCTATAGGCGCTGAGCCTTCCCTTCATATTCCTTTTCTCCTCTCCTTCTTTCTATTCATCATAACACATTTCTTGAGCATTTACTATATGCCAAGCACTGCTCTAAGCAACCCAAGTACACTGGTGAACTATTGAACATCCCAGGCCCCATGTAACCTACACTCTTGGGTGAGGAGACAAAAAGTAACTTCAGCATGTGATGAATGCTTTATGAATGAAACATAAATGGTGTCAAAAGACAAACGAGAGGGTGGCGCCTGTGGCTCAGTGGGTAGGGTGCTGGCCCCATATACCGAGGGTGGCAGGTTCAAACCCGGCCCCAGGCAATAAAAAAATAGCCAGGCGTTGTGGCAGGCACCTTGTAGTCCCAGCTACTTGGGAGGCTGAGGCAAGAGAACTGCCTAAGCCCAGGAGTTGGAGGTTGCTGTGAGCTGTGTGACGCCACAGCACTCTACCGAGGGCGACAAAATGAGACTCTGTCTCTACAAAAAAAAAAAAAAAAAAAAAGACAGATTAGAGCAAGCCCTCAAACTTTTTAAACTGGAGGCCAGTTCACTGTCCCTCAGACCATTGGAGGGCCGGACCGCGGGCCCTGGGATGAGTCGGCTGCTAAGCAGGACAGGCAGTGGTGGCAAAAACACCTGGCGGGCCAGATAAATGTCCTAGGCAGGCTGCATGTGGCTTGTGGGCCGTAGTTTGAGGACGCCTGGATTAGAGTAATAAAAGGATAAAAGGGGATGAGATTCAGTGGTCAGAAAAGGTTCCTCTGAGATGACATTTGAGGTTAAAAGGCAGGTTTAAGCTTCTGAGGTAGGTGCTTCTTATTTCCAAGAACAAAAAAAAAAAAACTCAGTAATGCTGGAGAGCAGTCAATGTAGGGAAGAGTGGTAGTAGATGGGATCTGAGAAGCAATGAAGCTACAGCCAGGAATTTGGAAGAACTAAGAAGCAAATGAAGGCAGAGGTGGGTATGGTCTGACTAAAGATTTAAATTATCCTTTCAGCAATATTATCTGTCTTTTTTTTTTTTTGAGACAGAGTCTCACTATGTTGCCCTTGGTAGTATGCCATGGCATCACAGCTTACAGCAACTTCAAACTCTTGGGCTTCGTGATTCTCTTGCCTCAGCTTCCCAAGTAGCTGGGACTACAGGCGCCCACCACAACGCACAGCTATTTGTTGTTATTGTTTTTTGTTGTAATTGTTGTTTAGCAGGCCTGGGCTGGGTTCGAACCTATCAGCCCTCGTGTATGTGACTGGCATCCTAACCCCTGAGCTACAGGTGCCGAGCCAATATTATCTGTCTTATCTTACCCTTATTTAGTAAAACTCTGGTTATAAGTAATTCCAGTTATCTTTTTTTTTTAAGCCTGCAAGTAAAGATAATGTAATGGACGAATCGAATGTACTATAAATGCATGATCAGCATCCTCAAATGGCCTCAGCACCACCAATAAATGCCTTTCTTTCTTTGGTTTCCATGACTGTCAGTCTTCAGTCTACTCAAAGTGTCTACCCTATTCCTTACTCATCACTCTCAGCAAGTGATCAATTTACTACTTCAGTGAAAACAGAAAACATCAGAGATCAACTCCTTTGCTGGGTTCTGTGGCTCACACCTGTAATCTCAGCTACTTGGGAGGCTGAGGTGGGAAGATCACCCAAGCCCAGAAGTTCCAGGTAGCACGGAACTATGATCATATCATTACACGCCAGCCTAGGCCACAGAGTGAGACTTTGTCTCTAATTAAAAGAAAAAGAAAGAAACCCCCTTCCTCATCTTCCCTACAAACCTAGTATCTGCTGCTGATAAAGATGGCTACTCCTTAATCTAAGGCTAACAATTCTTCATCCTATGTTTGAATCTTCTCTTCCCTTGGCTTCTCAGAAACCTTCTCTCTTATTTATTTTTATACCATTTTTTTTTTTTTTGAGACAGAGTCTCACATGGTCACCCTTGATAGAGTGCCATGCCATCTTTGCGCCCAGCAACCTTAAAACTCTTTGGCTCAAGTGATCCTCTTGCCTTAGCCTCTCAAGTAGCTGGGACTATAGGTACCTGCCACAACGCCTGGCTATGTTGTAGAGACGGGGTCTCACTCTGCCTCAGGCTGGTCTCGAACCTCTGAGCTTAGGCAATCCACCCACCTCAGCCTCGGAAGTACTGGGATTACAGGCATGAGCCATCGCACCTGGCTATTTTTATTCTTTTAACTAGGGGTCCTCAAACTTTTTGAATAGGGGGCCAGTTCACTGGTCCTCAGACCATTGGAGGGCCAGACTATAGGCCCTGGGATGAGTCAGCTGCTAAGCAGGACAAGGGAGCTGCAGCAAAAACACCCGGCGGGCTAGATAAATGTCCTTGGTGGGCCACATGTGACCCACAGGCTATAGTTTGAGGGTGCCTGCTCTTAACTGTTGAGATAATTGGTCTTCCAATTATTTTTAAATAGATTTCTTTCCTTTTTAAAAAAAAAAAAAGACTCATTCCATTCTCACACATAGACCTCCCACCTCAAAGTATTATCTGGTCTGGTGCTGGCCCACAAATTATTGCTTTATGAAATAAGAATGAAAGTTTGACCAAGAACTGAGAAACTTTTATAGAAATTTGACATCAATTAATTCTATGTTTGTTTAATCATAAAATGCATAAACATATTAGTATGTCACTTTAAATTTTGATTTTCTAATAATTTATTTTTATTGTTTTTGTAAATTATTAATTTATGACGAATTGGAAATTTTTTTTAAAACTCTAAAAGATCTTCACCACAATGGTTTGTTTGCTAGCGTCCTTCCTTACTCCTCACAAAACAACTGCTCAAAAAAATTATACTGTGTTCTTTACTACTTCTCATCCTATTCAGCTGTCAACTCACTCAAATCTGAATTATGCTCTCATGGCTGAATAGAAACAAGTTACCCCATTTGTTATGGGCTAAATTGCATACCACACCAAATCCTTATTTTGAAGTTTTAACCCCCTACTGCCACAAAATGTGACTATATTTGGTAATTAAGGTTAAATGAGATCATTAAGGTGAATCCTAATGCAATATAATATTTGTACACGGAGACACAGCGTAGACACGTGCACATCAGAGGGACAGCCCTGGGACACAGAAAGAAGGCAACCATCTACAAGACAAAAGATGCCACAAAAGAAACCAGATCTGCCAGCAACTTAGACTGGCATTCTTGGGGTTCTAGCCTCCAGAACGTTGAGAAAATAAATGTCTATTGTTTAAGCCATCCATTCTGGTATTTTGTTTTGGCAACCCTAGCAAATTAATACACCATATCACTAAAGCCAACAATAGTATTCTATGAAACTAGGTATTTTCTAGTTCTTATCTTGGTTGATCTGTTTTTTGGGTTTTTTTTTTTATTGAATGGTAACTATGTACATTAATCCACTTCTGAGGTACAGTGTGGGGTTTTCACACACAATCCGAAACACTTCCATCACGATCTGTTTTTTTAGTAGTAGTTGGCATTTTGACCCTTCCCTACCCTTGCTGAGACTTTCTCTTTCCTTGGTTTCTAAGACACTAAAAACCTTCCTGCTTTTCTTCCTCCCTTTTAAGCAAATTTTTCTATCTTATTTGCAGGTTTATCCTCTCCTACCAGCTTTAAATAATAGGTTTGGTTGCAGGCCACCTTATCATTTTTATCTATGTTATCTCCCTTCTGTGACCTATGTCACACACATGGCTTACACATACATCTCCCAATCTTTACTTAGTATCTTCCTCCACTTAGATAATTCAGTGAACTTAATCTTTTGTCCAAAATTGGACTTAATGATCTTTTCAACTAAATCCTGTCCTTTTAGCATTCTCTTTCTTAATGTAGGGTGTCCATTCATCTGTTTTTCTAAGCCAGAAATCTGAGAGTCATCCTTCTCCATCATCACCCCCCATATGTAATCAATTCACCAAGTCTTTATCAATTTTACTGCTCCCATTCCTCTTAATTCATTCACTTTTCTCCACTGCCATATTCTTAGCCCAAATTACCTTCCTTTCCTACTACTCTATCTCCTATCAAGCCTGTCCCCACATCCTCCCTTCTTCCTCTCCACTGTCATCTACTGCAGGTTATCTTTCTGCACCGCAAATCTAATCAAGTCACTACCCTACTTGAAACACCTCCACAACTTCCCACTACTCTTAGGATAAAAATTAAACAAGTCAGGCACAGTCAGGCCCCTATGGACTTCTCCAGTGACATCGCATATCTTATTTTCCGTGTTCTTGCCACTTTTATTTCTTTGTGGCATCAAAATCTGCCAAAGGAGCCATGCATAGGAACATTCTTCCTTTTTTTTTTTTTTAAAGACAGAGCCCCAAGCTGTCGGGTAGAGTGCTATGGTGTATAGCTCACAGCAGCCTCTAATTGCCGGGCCTAAGTGATTCTCTTGCCTCAGTCTCCCAAGTAGCTGGGACTACACTACAGGCACCCGCCACAATGCCTGGCTATTTTTGGTTGTAGTTGTCATTGTTGTTTGGCGGGCCCAGGCTGGAATCAAACCCACCAACTCTGGTGTATGTGGCTGGCACCTTTGCCGCATGAGCTATAGGCACCAAGTCTAGAAACATTCTTCTTCATGAAATTCATCCCCCTTAACCCCTGTATTTCCTCAGGTATCAGCTCTATTATTAGTTTCTAGGAAGATTTTCTCTCATCTACTTCATTAGGTTAAAAATCCTTTCTTGGTCAATGCCCGTTGCTCAGTGGGTAGGGCGCTAGCCGCATATACCAAGGGTGGCAGGTTCAACAACAATGGTCTGGGCCTGCTAAACAACAGTGGCAACTGCAACAAAAGATAGCCAGGCATTGTGGCAGGTGCCTGTAGTCCCAGCTACGTGGGAGGCTGAGGCAAGAGAATCGCTTGAGCCCAAGAGTTGGAGGTTGCTGTGAGCTGTGATGCCACAGCTCTCTACCAAGGGCAACAAAGTGAGACTCTGTTTCAAAAAAATAAACAAACAAACAAAACCTTTCTTATATGAATCCACAGTACCATGTAGCTCTTCCCTCTTCATTCACATTCACATAGCTGTAATTCTGCATGTTATCTGTGTGATTATTTGATCTTCCTTATCAGGATGTAAGTGCCACAAAAGAGCAGGAACTTATCCAATGGCAAGCAAAGTGCCTTAAAAGAGTAGCTGACCAGTAAAACTATATTAAATGAAAAGAGTAAGACCCTCTTAAAATAATTAAAAAACCCATAAGACTAGCAAAAAATTAAAATGGCAATTAAAAAATAACCAATAGGCTCGGTGCCCATAGCACAGTGGTAATGGTACTGGCCACATGCACCAAGGGTGGTGGGTTCGAACCTGGCCTGGACCAGCTAAACAACGATAATTAGCCGGGTGTTGTGGTAGGTGCCTGTAATCCCAGCTACTTAGGAGGCTGAGGCAAGAGAATCTCTTAAGCCCAAGAATTTGAGGTTGCTGTGAACTGTGATGCCCCAGTACTTTACCAGGTGGGTGACATAGTGAGACTGTCTCAAAAAAACAAACAAACAAAAAAATCAGTAAACAAATGTTCAGTCTCACTAGTGATTAAGGAAATATAATATAAATGTAAATAAGACAGTACTTCCAAATAACAATAAAATAGCTCAGCATTGTGGCAGGCACCTATAGTCCCAGCTACTTGGGAGGTTGAGGCAAAAGAATCGCGTAAGTCTAAGAGTTCGAGGTTGCTGTGAGCTATGACATCACAGCACTCTACTGAAGGGGATATAGTAAGACTCTATCTCAAAAAAAAAAAGATATTATTTCCACAGCCATTAAATAGACAAAAATGATGATTCCAGGTTTTAAAAATAAAGGTATTCCCATAGCAAACTGATACAGTGGTATCACTTTCTGGATAGAAATATTTATGAAAAACCTTCCTTTTTTATGTTTTTGTTAATTTTTGAAACAGAGTCTCCCTCTGTCATCTAGGCTACAATGCAGTGTAGTCATCATAGCTCACTATAGCCTCAAACTCCTGGGCTTGAGCTTTCCTCCTGCCTCAGCCTCTGGAGTAGTCAGGACTACAGGTGCCTGCCATCACACCTAGCTAATTTTTCTACTTTCATGGAGGCAAGGTCTTACTCTTACTCAGGCTGATCTCGAACTCCTGGCATCAAGTGATCCTCCTCTCAGCAGGCTCCCAAAGTGCTAGGATTAAAGGCATGAGCAATTGCTTCCAGCAAAAAAAACCTTACAACTTTATAAGTCTTCTAAAACTTACTTTTAGGTATGTACACACACAAAGATTTAGCTATAAGAGGAATTCCTATAGTGCTCTCTATAATGACAAATAAAAACAGAAACAGGGCAAATATCCAAAAAGGGAGACTAGATAATAAAGTATGTGATAAATCTATTTTAATGTAGCTATTAAAATTATTTTGTGGTTTGGCGCCTGTGGCTCAAGTGGCTAAGGCACCAGCCACATACACCTAAGGTGGCAGGTTCGAATCCAGCCCAGGCCCACCAAAAACCAATGACCACTGCGACCAAAAAATAGCTGGGCGTTGTGGCGGGTGCCTGTGGTCCCAGCTACTTGGGAGGCTGAGGCAGGAGACTCGCTTGAGCCCAGGAGTTGGAGGTTGCTGTGAGCTGTGATGCCACAGCACTCTACCCAGGGGGACAGATTGAGGCTCTGTCTCCAAAAAAAAATTATTTTGTAAAACATTCAATAACAAGAAAAGTTATGCAAGGTATATTAAATGAATAAAGTTAAGTTTTAGTATGATCCTATTTTTTGCTTAAGCAAGTATCAAAATACACATTTAGAAACCTATTCAGGTTTCCCACAGGAAAAAAGACTAGGAAACAAAACATACTAAAATACTGTAGTTATTAACAGTGGTGTTTTCTTTTTGTTTATTTGCTTTCTAAATAGTCTGCTTTTCATAATATAAAAAAAAAAGGAAAAAAGAGTAGTTTGAATGATGACATTTACAGGGGAAAAAAAAGATGTATTTCGGCTGTAGTAGACTCAGTCAGGTAGTTTTCAACCTAGACTGATGCTTATCAGAATTACCTACTATTAACTTTTAAATGTGAGGTCGCCATCTTCAAATTCATTTTGGCATAACACTATAATGTTATCTTAATTTGAAAACTTTCATTTACTAGGAAGATTTTAACAATTTCAAAGATCAAAGATTTGACATACTCAAGTATTTTAAGACTATATAACAGAAGAGACTAGAAAAAAATGTTCGATTAATCACCTGGCTTCATGCTGGCATTAATAGGTCTGGCAGCTGCTGTAGCCATCTGTTCCCATCGAGGATCTTGATAACTCATTTTACTAATGAATTCAATTGCTGCTTCTATACTTCTGTTATTAGTTTTCTGAAGAGCTTGTATAACCATGTCCTGATATGAAGTTTAAAAAAAAAGAAACAAAATTTAAATTTTATAATTAATACCTGGAAAAGAACCTGGAGTTCCACTAGAGAAATTCATAATTATGAAGAATAGGGCCCCCACTATATTATTGTTTTGTCTTGTAACTAGTAGAAAAAAAATCTCAAATTACTAAAGAAAACAAACCTTGAAATCTTTTAAGAGTTTCTTTAATATTTTCTTGTTTATGTTACATTACTATTTTCTCCTAGGAATAAATTCTTCCATACGGTACAATCATGATCCTGTTATTTCTCCTTCTTAATTTTATCTTTATGTAAACAGAGACTATCTGATTGTTTAAAAAGATATCAATCAAAATATTAGAAACTACTTTTTCTATCATTCAAGCATTTGATTAAGCACTTTTGCCATTGCGTATACTAACAAAAGAATTATGTAGTTCTGATTCTATTCCTCTTAGAGTTTTCATTTTCAGATAACTACATTTATAGGGATGCAATTAAAGGATAAATGGTATAAGAAAATACCTAGAGTAAATATGACCCATGATGGAAGACTTTACAAGATTAGATAGTAAAGTCTTGATGATGGAAAACCGAGGACTTGAAGTCAGACAGATCTGAATTTGAGTTATAGCACCTCTACTTTAGAACTAGAAGAACTCTGACATGTTATTTAATATTTCTGAGCCTTGGTTTCTTTTACTGTAATAAACTCACATAGTTGACATGAGGATTAAATAAGAAAACATTTAAAGCGAGCTCGGCACCTATAGTTCAAGTGGCTAAGGCGCCAGCCACGCACTCCAGAGCTGGCAGGTTTGAATCCAGCCCAGACCTGCCACACAATGACAACTACAACCAAAAAATAGCTGGGCGTTATGGCAGGCACCTGTAGTCCCAGCTACTTGGGAGGATGAGGCAAGAGACTCGCTTGAGCCCAGGAGTTGGAGGTTGCTGTGAGCTGTGATGCCACGGCACTCTACCTAGGGCAACAGCTTGAGGCTCTGTCTCAAAGAAAAGAAAAGAAAAAGAAAAGAAAATATAGACAGCGCTAAGCATAGGGCCTGGAGCTCAAAAGTTGGTTGTCCTCTTCAACTCCTTGTCCTTTATATTATACACAAACATAAATTACACACTATCATGCAGAAAGTATACTGACAATCATTTTTTAAGAGGTAAGCAACTACTTACTTATCCTAGAAAATTTAGTATTTTCAAGTGACATTTTTAAATGACAAATGACTTAGTAAGACTAATAGGTGTGAAGTATCTGGAGATGAACCTAAGAACCACCAACAAAAGTTTGTAGTAGAAACTTCTTGCATATCTAATACCCATCTCCCTTTCTTAGAAAAAGTTACTGATTTTGTTGGAAGCAGCAAGGGTTTCTTGAAAACTTTTGGTATGCCTGACTTAGGTACTTGTCCTTCCTGCATCCAGTTTCCTAGGCAATAGATATGGTATCTGTGCTAGAGCATGTTACCACCAGGATGTAAAATTCAAAAGACTTATAAGAGTCATAGGCTTTGACATCTTTAAGATGCTGAGCCAATAACAGTTATAGAAACTGAATCACTATCTTGTTTAAAGTAGTATTTAGTATTATTTGGATTTTTGTTAAAAGAACCAAACTCAAACCCTAATTATACAAAGGTGGTCACATTTTACTCCAATCAAACTTGTCATATTTGCAACACGACTCAAAGAAATCAGTAAGTCTCACTCTATGTACAAACTTAATATAATACAAATCACTCAAAAGTAAAATCCATCAAGGAGAGCTAAATTTTAAAACTGCTTAAGCCAAATGAAATGTATCTGTACTTATGCTATTATCACATGTCACTGCCACCTCAGATGGCAAGTTGGGAGGGATCAAGATGGCAGACCAGAAAGATTGTTCAGCGGAGCTCTCCTAGAATGACTGGGGAAAGAGAGAACCCAGCATTACCTGGTGCAGGTACATTACCCAGAGTTATAGTTCAGGGAGTACAGAGAGGAGGTAGTGAACTCAATATAGCAGTGGAGATCTGATGAATTAGGCAAGTGATTCTGACTGGCTGCAATCAACTGTCCCCCAAACCCAGAGGTCCAAGATGACAGGAAGCCTTTCTGGAGTTTTCAGTAGTTGGGGGAAGCTGCAATTGAGTGGAAAGCTTGGAAGAGTGGGCAGACTCAAACAGTGTACAGCAACCAGATCTGAATGCTGGTTGGAGTGGATCTGCCATAGGTTTGGTGGCTAGTGAGTAAGCCAAACTGACAGGGGCCTGCCATTGGGGGAAGGTTGTGAGAAGGTCTCAGCAGGGGCCTAAAGCACAGCTATCTTAATTCCACCAGCCAGGATCAGAACTCCACTCTTGAGACAGGCTGAGGGACTCCCAAACCCCACGGGAATTGGAGTGGGGAGGGGGGGCACTGTGAGACCTGCCCCGGAATAATTCTTGTGAGTTTTAAGATCCCAACATGGCAGGGCCTGAATGCTGAGGAAACAACCAGCAATTACAAAAGGCAACTAAGTTGGGAATAAGGACCATAGAGATTGCTGGCTTTGCTGTCTCCCCAACCCCCCAAAAAACCCATAGCTCCACCTGGTGTCCAGGCAACATATTGCAATATACTGTCATCAACAGCAAGAATTTCTGTTTGAAACAAAGGAGGCAGTGAGAAGGAAAAGAAGGACAGGAGGTGAACAAGAAGAAAGAACACATAAGGAGGAACCCACAGAAAAATTCAGGCAACATGAAAACCAAAACAGAGTAATTCCCCCAAGGGACCATGAGGCAGCTACTACAGAAGACTCCACCTATAAAAAAAAATTAATGGACTCTTGTGGTGGGTGCCTATACTCCCAGCTACTTGGGAGGCTCAAACAAGAGAATTTCCTGAAGCCCAAGAGCTGGAGGTTACTGTGAGCTGTTATGCCATGGCTGGCACTCTACTGTGGGCAACAAAGTGAGACTCTGTCTTTAAAAAAAAAAGAATTTAAAATATGGATAATAAAGACAATAAAATCAATGGACAAAAAGCGGAAAGACAGAACCAAAAGTTGGACAAGAGATACACAGAATATAGAAAGGATATTGTAGAGCTTAAGGAAATGAAGGAGGCAATCAGGTAAAGATGCAGTAAAAAGTATCAAAAATAGGTTAAACCATGGAGAAGAACGAACCTCAGAGTTAGAGGATAAAGTTTTCAAGTTAATCCAGACAGTCAAAGAGGCAGAAAAGAAGGGAGAGAAAGTAGAACAGGCACTAGAACTACAAGACTCCATGGAGTGTTTAAACATATGAATAACAGGAAATTCTGAAGGGGAAGAAGATTGTCCCAAAGGAATGGAAGCCCTACTGGAAACTATCATAAATGAAAACTCCCCAAGTTTTACTAAAGACCCTGACACACTCCTTTAAGATAGATATTGAACCCTAGGTCATCTCAACTCAAACAGAGCCTCTCCTAGACACTGTAATCAACCTATCCAAAATCAAGATGAAAGAAAAAAATTCTGCAAGCAGCCAGGAGTAAGCACTAACTACTTACAGAGACAGGGGCACTAGGAAAATATCTATACTCCCCAAAGCAATCTACAGATTCAAAGTAATCCCCATTAAAATACCATCACCATACTCTCAAGAATTGGCAAAAATAATTCTTTGTTTTGTGTGAAACCAGAAGAAACCCCATACAGCCAAGGGAAATTTTTGTAACAAAAACAAAGCCAGGGTATCATTCTATCAGACTTTCTGCTATACTACAAGGCCATAATGATCAAAACAGCATGGTATTGGCACAAAAACAGACACTGACATTTGAAACTGAACAGAAAAGCATGAGATGAAATTAACATCTTATAGTCATCTGATCTTCAATATACCGAATAAGAACATACACTAGGGGAAAGAATCCCTATTCAATAAATGGTGCTGGGAGAATTGGGATAATCACATGTAAAAGACTGAAATTGGACCCACACTTCTCACCACTTACAAAAATTGATTCAAGATGGATAAAAGATTTAAACCTAAGGCATGAAACAAAAATCCACGAAGAAAGTGTAGCGCAAAAAACTGAAGATATTGGCCTAGGGAAAGATTTTATGAAGAAGACTTCTGTGGCAACTGCAACAAGGACAAAAAATAAACAAACGGGACTTAATTAAACTGAAAAGCTTCCATACAGCTAAGGAAACAACAACCAAAGCAAACAACCAACCTTCAGAATGGGAAAAGATATTTGCATATTATCAATTGGACAAAAGCTTGATAACTATAATATCTATAGAGAACTCAAATTAATCAACAAATAAACACCCAACAATACCATATATCACTGGGCAAGAGAGAGGCACAGAACCTTCTCTAAAGAAGACAGATGAAGGTGACACTTGTGGCTCAAAGGAGTAAGGCTCTGGCCTCATATGCCAGAGGTGGTGGGTTCAAACCCAGCCCCGACCAAAAAAAAAAAAAAGACAGATGAATGGCTAACAAACATACGAAAAAGCGCTCACTGTCCCTAATCATGAGAGAAATTCAAATCAAAACTAACCTGAGATATCACCTAACCCCAGGGAGAACAGCCCACATTACAAAGTCTCAAAGCTGTAGATGTTGATATGGATGTGGAGAAAAGGGAACACTTTTTTTTTTAATTTGCAGTTTTGGGCCAGGGCTGGGTTTGAACCTACCACCTCCAGCATATGGGGCCAGCGCCTTACTCCTTTGAGCCATAGGCGCCGCCCAAGAAGGGAACACTTTTACACTGCTGGTGGGACTGCAAGCTAATACAATCTTTTTAGAAGAAAGTATGGAGAATCTTCAAAGAACTCAAATTAGACCTCCCATTTGATCCTGCAATCCTGTTACTAGGCATTTACTCAGAAGGAAAAAAAATCCTTTTATCATAAGGACATTTGCACTACTCTGTTTACTGCAGCTCAATTTACAATCACCAAAATGTGGAAACACCCTAAATGCCCACCAACCCAGGAATGGATTAACAACCTGTGGTATATGTATGCCATGGAATACTATTCAGCCATTAAAAGAGATGGAGACTTTACATCTTTTGTATTAACATGCATGGAGATGGAATAGATTCTTCTTAGTGAAGCAGCACAAGAATGGAGAAGCAAGAATCCAATGTACTCAACTTAAATATAAAGGCAGCAGAGGAGCTAATACAAGGGGCAGGGGTAGAGAAATCAAATGATGAGAGGGAAAGAGGATAGAGGATGGGGGTTTCATGGTATATAGCACACCTTTA
The DNA here is from genome assembly GCA_963575145.1 of Galago senegalensis. NCBI lineage: Eukaryota > Metazoa > Chordata > Mammalia > Primates > Galagidae > Galago > Galago senegalensis. The sequence continues at coordinate 11,661 of CAUYTI010038808.1, read as the reverse complement.
GGGGCAGGACACAATTGTAAGAAGGACTTTATCTAACAAATGCAATCAATGTAACCTATCTCTTTATACCCTCGATGAATCCCAAACAATTTTAAAAAAAAAGAAAGAAAGAGAAGAAATTGGAACCCAGTATCCTTTCCCAGTATCGAAGGAATCATATTCTTGTTAAATGCACTGGAATTTCAACCTGTGATTTTGGTGACTATTATGCTGGCTTCTATTTTTTTTTTTTTAAATAGAGAAGCAAACAGGGAGACAGTGGATGATTATTATCAAGCAAACAACAGTGACTAATAATTATCATTACTGTTATTTTTAGCTAGACTCCACTCTCAGAGTTTTATGCCCTTACTACAGTTCTCACCTTGCACCCCTTTATTGATTTGCAAAGGTCAGTTTTATGTTTTGTTTTGTTTTTTTGATACAGAGCCTCAAGCTGTTGCCCTGGGTAGAGTGCCGTGGTATCACAGCTCACAGCAACCTCCAACTCCTGGGCTTAAGCAATTCTCTTGCCTCAGCCTCCAAAGTAGCTGGGACTACAGACATCCGCCACAATGCCTAGCTATTTTTTGGTTGTAGCTGTCATTGTTGTTTGGCAGGCCTGGGCTGGATTTGAACCCACCAGCTCTGGTATATGTGGCTGGCACCTTAGCTGTTTGAGCTACAGGCACTGAGTCATGTAAAGGTCAGTTTTAATCCCTCCCTGGGCTTTTACTCAATCTCATTCCTGACGTGTGGGCAAATGAGAAGGGAAAGGGCAGACAACCAATCTGGCTGCTTCTTCCTATACAAGGGGCATACCTGGGGTTGAACCCAGTATGAAAGGAAAAAAGCTGTTTTATAGATGTCCGCAAGTATTCACAGGTGCCAGATTTTAGACGTGAGGTTTGCATGAGAACATTTACAGCCTTAGCACAGTACTTAAGTCAAATAGTGGACTACATGATAGAAAATAAGCCCTAGGATAAGGAGAATCCTAGCTTCAAGGGTCCCTGTAAGACCAAGCCAAAGTTCTGGAGAATCCAAGTGAATAATGCTATAAAACAACCAGGTGTGGAGTCACTAGTACAGAGAGCCCTGTTGTAGCCACACAGCTTGGTGGGAATTTTTTTCTATTCAGGTTTCAACTTCTTCTGAGGTATAGCAGATAGTGTTTAATATTCCACAGACTTCTCCTTGTTTAGCCAATGGGAAATTTAATGCTGATTATCTAGGACCACATGGGCTAGGGAATTGAGGGATCTTTGTTGATCCTTAAGGATTTCTGCAGTTTCTTCTGTAATCAGTCCTAGAGCCACAAACAGATTTCTTTCTTTCTTTCTTTCTTTTTTTTTTTTTTTTGAGACAGAGCCTGAAGCATTTGCCCTGGGTAGAATGTCGTGGAGTCACAGCTCACAGCAACCTCCAATTCCTGGGCTTGAGCAATTCTCCTGCCTCCGCCTCCCGAGTAGCTGGGACTACAGGTGCCTGCCCCAACACCTGGCTATTTTTTGTTGCAGCCATCATTGTTGTTTGGCGGGCCTGGGCTGGATTCAAACCCGCCAGCTCAGAAGTATGTGGCTGGCACCTTAGCCGCTTGAGCCATAGGCGCTGAGCCACACAAACATTTCTAATGTCTGTGTTGCCATATACTCTGCAGATAGGGACTAGTATTCCCAGCAACCTATGCTATCAGGTGTCCTGGTATCTTCCAGGTGACCCCTTTTTTTTAATTACTGACAAATGTTTTATATTTAATTAGCTGTTTCTGAATTTTTTTTTTAATTAAAGGATAGCTGTGTACATTAACACAATCATGGGGTATGGTGACCCTTAAGAGGTTTATGGGAAACTCTTCTGCAGACTTGCAGCCAGAAAAGAACTGAAGATATGGTCCAAATTGTAGGCAAATATCAAAAACTCAAAACAGCGGGCAAAGCCAGAATGTAATAACAGGTGGACTACAGTTGCTTATTTTTGAACCATATTTATTCTCTCTCTAGTCCCATTTTTATTAAAGATAAATCATAATGGTATCAATCTGCTTGCCAAACTGGCTTCTATTTTTTAATATTGCTGTCTTTTAAAATACTTGTTACATCTGTAACAATGTCAACCAAGTGTTCTTATGTAGAGATGTGCCAATGTGAAAAAGAACACCCTCAGATTGGTAACCTTAAAAGTCGTTTGTGATAAGAAAACATTACATCGGGTGGTGTCTGTGGCTCAGTAGGTAGGGCGCCGGCCCCATCTACTGAGAATGGTGAGTTCAAACCCAGCCCTGGCCAAACTGCAACAAAAAGTAGCCAGGTGTTGTGGCAGGTGCCTATAGTCCCAGCTACTCATGAGGCTGAGGCAAGAGAATCGCCTAAGCCCAGGAGTTGGAGGTTGCTGTGAGCTGTGTGACACCACTGTACTCTACCAAGGATGATAAAGTGAGATTCTGTCTCTACCAAAAAAAAAAAAAGAAAACATTATATCCACATTTTTATGCTTTTCTTTTTCATGCTTATAAACAAAAATACACTGTAGCAGTTATATATGGATGTGCTCCCAGGATATATTTAACATTTACTCCTATGAGGAAATTAATCTTGAAATATTTGAGCTTTTAATTTTATAGAATCACCAGAAACAAATCTTCAAAAAAAAAAAAAAACTGCCTTGAACTTGGTGTAGTTAATAAAGGAATAAGTTAGAATTTATGAAATGAAAAATAGAAAAGAATTTTGAAATACAAAGTTAGAATCTTGAACAACATAAATTCTATAATATAGTGAAAAGCTACGAGAATGAGTGATTCAAGGAGACTATAGAAGTAGACTGCCATATTTTTTATATCACCAATGGTATAAATACTACCATACTTCATTATTTGAACAAATGAGGAATAATAAATGTCTAAATAATTTTAGTAAAGCAAGCATTAATATTACTAATATCATGAAGTGACAATTTTTTTTTTTTGAGGCAGAGTCTCACTATGTTGCCCTTGGTATAGTGCCATAGTGTCACAGCTCACAGCAACCTCCAACTCTTGGGCTCAAGTGATTCTTTTGCCTCAGCCTCCCAAGTACTTGGGACAACAGGCACCCACCATAATGCCTGGCTATTTTTTGGTTGTAGTTGTCATTGTTGGCTGGCAGGTCCAGGCTGGGTTTGAACCCACCAGCTCCAGTGTATGTGGCTGGTGCCCTAGCCGAGTCGACACTTTTGAAATGTAAGATTATAATAAAGCTATCATCTTTATAATGTGAAGTACTAATTATTATTATTACTGATAAATAAAGAATAGGACATTAATCAATGCCTAAGATTTCTTAAAAACCTCAGAAAGAACTTCTGAGTTCCTTAAAGGTATAGTACTATACTGACTGATGGGCTCACACATAGTAAAGAGCTGTATAAACACGTATCTACTAGATGACTTATCTGATATAATACACTACTACTGCAAAGCCCTTATAGCTATGTGATTTTATAAATTCTTTTTCTTTAACAATATATAAAAGGAAAGAATAAGATTGATTCTCTTTATTCTTTGTTTCTTGGCTAAGGGATTAGAAGTGCTCTGGAGAATCTCCATTCAAACTATTTCCTTAATCTTCTACCTAGTAAACAGAAAAACATCATCCCAGATCCTTTTTTCTTCCTCTATTTTCTGCTGTAAATCCAATATTTTTAGAGCATTCTATTTTTTTTTTCCCTGCCGGGGCCGGGTTTGAACCCGCCACCTCCGGCATGTGGGGCCAGCACCCTACCCTTTTGAGACACAGATACCACCCTAGAGCACTCTAAAAAAAAATGATAAGAAATATTAATCAAATAGGTAAAGAGTCACAAAGACTAAACCTTTTCCCCTCCTAGTTTAATTGCAAATTTCCCTTTTCAAATCCTTTACTACAATGTACACACACTTCTCATTTTTTACAAAAAATATAGAGATCTGGAAATGTGGTCACCAAAATACTAAGAAGAATAAAGAAATCCTTTTTTTTTTTTTTTAAAATAGAGTCTCAAGCTGTTGCCCTGGCTAGAGTGCCATAGTGTCCTAGCTCACAGCAACCTCCAACTTGGGCTCAAGCAATCCTCTTGCCTCAGTTTTTCTATTTTAGTAGAGACGGGGGTCTCGCTTTTTACTCAGGCTGGTCTCAAACTTGTGAGCTCAAGCAATATACCTGCCTCGCCTTCCAGAGTGCTAGGATTACAGGTGTGAACCACCATGCCCAGCCAGAATAAAGGAATCTTAAGGGTAGTTACCTTTGTGTAGAAGAGCTAAAGGTAGTTTTCTTTTTCTTCTTTGTATTTTTTTAATAGGTAATTCCTTTTATAATCAGGAAGTTACTATAATTTTAAAAAATTACAGTATTTGCATTTAAAAATGCAATTAGCTCTTACTCAATTTTCATAGCCAATGTTTTTCTAAAATGATTTCTGCTACCTAAAATTTTTTTTTTTTTTTTTGAGACGGAGCCTTAAGCTGTCCCCCTGGGTAGAGTGCCATGGCATCATGCTCACAGCAACCTCCAACTCCTGGGCTCAAGCAAGTCTCCTGCCTCAGCCTCCCAAGTAGCTGGGACTACAGGCGACCGCCACAACGCCTGGCCATTTTTTGTTTGCAGCCAACATTGTTGTTTGGCAGGCCCGGGCTGGGGATTTGAACCCGCCACCTTAGGTGTATGTGGCTGGCGCCTTAGCCGCTTGAGCCACAGGGGCCGAGCCTGCTACCTAAAATATTTATGCTCAGAAGGTATATTATCATCAGAAACAAAATGTATTAACTTAAACAAAATATGATTTAATATATATGCTACAAAAAAATTCAAAATGAGTTCTGAAGGTAAATATTAAATAAAGACATGGCATAGTTAGCCTAAACTGAATTTCCTTGCTTTTTGTGAACTTAAGATTTGGGCCTAGCTGGGTGCTGTGGCAGGCGCCTGTAGTCCCAGCTACTCAGAAGGCTGAGGCTACTCTTGCTTAAGCCCAAGAGTCTGAGGTTGCTGTGAGCTGTGACGCCACAGCACTCTACTAAGGGTGACAAAGTGAGCCTCTGTCTCTAAAAAAATAAAATAAAATTTTAAAACGTTTACAATATAATTAAAAAAAAGATTTGGGCCTGAATATATTACTGCTTAATCAACCTATGATTATATAATTCTTCTTTCTCCCTACTATAAACTTAAACTTCATGTCCTTGGAGCTGTCTCTGCCAAGAGCCATACAGCTCACCGCACTCGTATTTCACACAAACAGATATCCTTCCCCTACCCTCACCTGTGGCTTTCTTCAACTGCATTTCCACTCAGACTTCATGACCTGGCCTTTTAAATTCCAGAAACTCCAGAATTTAGTGATAGGTATCACAGAAGAAACTAAAGAAATAACAATTATTTTATTATAATTAATGGAATTGTAAACATAACATTCTTTGTTAATGGGACACATAATTTGTACATGCTGTTACATTCTCTCAAAACATTTCAGCATGAGTACAACTAAAAAGTACTATGTAATATAAAGTAAGAAGAATCCTTTCTTCTCTCTTTAAAAGTTCTTACCTCATCAAATCCAGCAGCCTGCAAGTCTTGAAGCATTTGTGGATTGACTTCTGAAGTACTCTGGGAAGAAGAACTTGTTTCATTTGCAAATGGTAGTAAGGAGTTTCGAATCTCCTGCAAGGCTTTATGATGTGTCCCAAATTTGGGTGGATTTCTGACTTGTCGAGGATCTTCAGTTGACATCTTGCTCATGTTATGCTCAGCCTTAGCAGCATCAGATGGTTTGGATAAATTCCTAAGGGATTCCCGAATTTCTTGCAGCATTTGCCGGCTGCTGCCAGTGTAGTTACTGGCAGGAAAGGTCTTAGGCCTCATTTGTCTATATCCTTCTGGCTTTTCACTCCTCTTCATGAAAACATCTATATGTGTAACCCACACATAAGAGTTCTTTAAACTACTTGATAGATTCAGTTTCTTTTGAGCAAAAGTAAAAATGATCCTTTGAAGACGTTCCCAGGAATATTAAAATTCCTTACAATCTAAATTACTCTATAAAAGAAAAAAATAAGTAATTAAGTTATAAAGTGATGAATAAAGCATTATTAAACCATGTATTAGAGGAAAACGTCACTCATACAGAAACTAAGAGATTCAGGTTATAGTTCTAGCTCCCTTAAGGATTACTATAGGATCAGGACAAGTTCTTTACCTAGCCTATAAAATGGATTTATCTCAAGTAGTTAAGATGGTAAAAGAATAAACTGAAGAGTGCTTTAGTAGGTATATTAAGCGCATACAAATGCAAGCAGCTACTGGTGAATATGACAAGCAACCTATCATTATCAACTCTACCAAGTGGCTCCAATTTGAGATTTTACAAATTAGACTTTAATAAAAGATTTAGTTGGAAGAAAGAGTATTGTTTGTTGCTTTAGAGAGATTTTGAAACCACTATTCCAGAAGACCCCTTTATGCTTCAAAGACAGATGCTTGGGTCTATTTCCCAAACTGTGAACTGCGCCTATAGGGACAATGAGCTTATATCAACAATGGACTAGGGAAAAGCTAGGTCTCTAAGGTCAACTTATCATATTTCTCACTTAATGAATGAATGTCTTCTATAACACACTGGGAGAACAGTCATCTGAAAGCTGAAAGGGGGACTTAAATGTTACCCACCTATAGGAAAATGACTAATTCAAGGAAGCCATTCCATTTGTAATCTTTAAGAAGTATTAAAAACGTTCTCCTTGTGTGGAGCTTCATGAAATCCTACTCAGTGCCTATTGAGAGCCTGGCATGGGCCAGTGCTTGATGATTTTGCCTACCTTCTTAGGTAGAAGGCATAAGATGCTAATACCTCTGTAAAGTAAGCTTGCGGTCTTTACTTTGTTGATGCAGAAACTAAAGTTCAATGAATCTGAGTAAATACTGTGTAAGTAATGCTGGATCAAAACATTGCTAATTATTGTCTACTGGGAGCCTATTTCTAGTCTCAGTAAATGTAATTACTGTTCATGTTACATAAAGATATCCACAGACACAGATATATAAATATTGCCTTCCTGTCATTTAAGTCTCAGCCCTATGTTACCTCCTCACTGGTCACTTAATTATCCCATTTATGTTCTTGATACTACTTACCACTACCTAAAGTTATCTTACTTGTTTTTTTTTTTTTTGACACAGAGTCTCATTATGTCGCCCTCAGTAGAGCTGTGGTGTCACAGCTCACAGCAACCTCAAACTCTTGGGCTAAAGCAATTCTTTTGCTTCAGCCACCCAAGTAGCTGGGACCACAGGCGCCCGCCACAACACCTGACTATTTTTTGGTTGTAGTTATCATTGTTGTTTGGCAGGCCCAGGCTGGGTTCGAACTTGCCAGCTCTGGTGTATGTGGCTGGAGCCCTAGCCCCTGAGCTACAAGCACCAAGCCATTTGTTAACTTCTTAACCATCCATTTTCCCTCACTGAAATAAAAGCTCTGTGAAAGTAGAGGACCTTGTTTGTCTGTCTGCCTACCACCTGTAACAAGACCTGGCACATAGTGGGTGCTTAATAAACATACATACTGTGTATGTAGAACAAATGAAATAAACACATGCCTCCTAAATATCCACAGTTACTTCATCCTTCCTGAACTCTAGTCATGCTCTTCAGGATACACTTTAATTCGCCAAAATCCTACAAGTGCTAGAAGAGCACAACACTTGTAATGGAAATATAACAACAAAAAATGGAATTCAAGTTTTGTTAATTATTAGCAATATGGACTTGGATATTTCCTTCTCTGAAATTGACTTCTGAGGCATAAAATGGCTAGAGTTCTATCTACCTCAGGATGGAACCAAGATTAAAAGGAATAATGTAATACAGCTAAAGGAGTATACATACAACTACGTGAAGATATATTATGTTCCTTGCAACATTACATATATATAACAGCAAAAGATGACATCATCTCTAGAAAAGCATCAAAAGGATTGTTCAAGGCTCGGCGCCTGTGGCTCAAGCGGCTAAGGCAACAGCCACATACACCTAAGGTGGTAGGTTCGAATCCAGCCCGGGCCTGCCAAACAACAATGATGGCTGCATCCAAAAAACAGTCGGGCGTTGTGGCAGGCACCTATCGTCCCAGCTACTTGGGAGGCGGAGGCAAGAGAATCACTTGAGCCCAGCAGTTGGAGGTTGCTGGGAGCTATGACACCATGACACTCTACCCAGGGCTACAGCTTGAGGCTCTGTCTCAAAAAAAAAAAAAAGTAATTCACAGACATTTAAAAAAATTGAGATTAATAAGAGGGTATAAATGATTAGGTTACACTGTGTTTCCAAGGGAAAGTTCAAGTTGTACTGGAGCCCTTCATCCTGGGGGTATGCTTAATACCTTTACATTTGGCACTTTAGGTGAGAGCTTACCAATCCCCTCCCCCTCCCCATCTCCTTTTCTCCTCCCCTCCATTTGAATATGCTTGTGTTTTTCTTTCTTGTGGGCACGTAATTGTTTTTCTATTAGTTTCATATTAGTATTGAGTATTATAGTGCATTTATAAAATATGTGACTAAGTAAAAATAATATAGTTCTATCTGTATGTAAAGACATGAATGGATGCCCCATAATGTATTCTTTTTTGTTTGTTTGAGACAGAGTCTCACTCCATAACCCTGGTTTGAGTACCACGGCATCATAGCTCACAGCAACCTCAAATTCTTTGGCTTATGTAATCCTCTTCCTTCAGCCTCCCAAGTAGCTGGGACTACAGGTGCCCACCACAACATCCAGCTAGTTTTTCTATTTTTAGCAGAGATGGGGTCTCATTCTTGCTCAAGCTGGCCTCTAAATCCCAAGCTCAAGCAATCCACCCACCTCAGCCTTCTAGAGTGCTAGGATCATTAGGGGCATGAGCCACTGCACCTGGCCCCCATAATGTATTCTTAAGCAAAAAAAGCAAGTTTCTAATTACTGTGCATGAAATGAACCCATTTTCTACCCCCAAATTTGATCATGGTGATGGTTGTATTGCTCTGTGAATATGCTAAAAAAAACCAAAAATCACTAAATTATAACTTTTTTATTGTTTATTTTTCTGCATGAGGGAGGGCTTTTCCTGCTACATGAACTCTAAAAGAGCTATAACATTCAAATTGTACACTTTAGATGGGTAAATTTTATGGTCTACAAATTACATCTTTTTTTTTTGAAACAGAATCTTACTTTGTAACCCTCGGTAGAGTGCCATAGCATCAAACCTCACAGCAACCTCAAGCTCTTGGGCTCAAGTGATTCTCTTCCCCAGCTTCCCAAATAGCTGGAACTACAGGCACCTATCACAATCCCCAGCTAGGCTGGTCTCAAACCCTTAAGTTCAGGCAATCCGCCCACCTCAACCTCCCAGAGTGCTAGTATTATAGGTGTGAGCCACCACACCTGGCCTATAAATTACATCTTAACAAAACCATTTAAAATAAATGTTTTTGTTTGAATTTATATTTATAGAAATTAATCACACATACATACATGTATATGTGCAGCAGACCTAAGACAGCCCTGTGGCAACCACTAGAGGTATACTTTGCTAATGACTTTACCTCATTAAACAGTACTTCTGTAGTACAACTGCAAAATTAGTTATGAATCAACCACATTCTACTTGACAAGCAGCTCACATTTCTCTATTTTGTCAAAAAAAAATTTGTTGTCTGAAAATGACACATATTCTGTCAACAGCATAACCCAACCTATTTATATTTATTTCATAAATGAAATCAGAACTGACATACCTTGTGCTTTTATCAAGGAAGCTGGTCCCTAATGATGAGCTTTTTCTTAAGCATTCCCAAAATTATTAATTTAATAGCTTACACATGAATTTTTGTAGGCTTAATATTTAGCTCACCAGTTTAAAGTTTGCAGAAGTCACCTCTGACCCCTTCTGAGAGTAAGCATATTTTCCATATCCGGTCTTCTGAAGCCTACTCATTCCTCCAAGATCCAGGATTAACAACATCAACTGTACAGTCTCACATGTTCTTTCAGTATCTGGGTTATAGTTTATAGGATCTAGACATTCCTTTAATCTCTCACTTATTTGGGTTTCAACTCAAAGTTAATCATTTTATTGTTATTTTACAATTTCTAAGATCATTAGGAAAAACAGCACAGTTTAGCTTCTTCCTTGTCAAGATTTAAAGCATTCCACTTTCCTACCATGAAACCTGGTCAATGGGGAGCAGTGCAAAAATGTTTGTTAAACTTATAAATGGGGGGGCGCCTGTGGCTCAAAGGAATAGGGCACTGGTCCCATATACTGGACATGGCAGGTTTGAACCTGACCCCAGCCAAAAAAAAAGAAAAAAACTTATAAATGCAGGAGACAAATCCCTTCTTTTTATTCTTTTTTCTAGTTATAAAAACATGTATCCTTTTTGGAAAATTCAAGTATTTATGTAAATATATGAAATAAAAGTCCCTCATAATTCATGTCTCTCAACAGTAGGCTTGAACACTGGCCTCTCAAAAGATATCCATGACTGCCGGGCATGGTGGCTCATACCTGTAATCCTAGCACTCTGGGAGGCCGAGTCGGGTGGATTGCCCTGAGCTCACAGCTTTGAGCCCAGACTGAGCAAGAGCCAGACCCTGTCTCTAAAAATAGCCAGGCATTGTGGTGGGCACCTTTATAGTCCCAGCTACTTCTGGGAAGCTGAGGGAAGACAATCACTTGAGCCCAAGAGTTCAAGGTTGACAATCACTTGAGCCCAAGATTCAAGGTTGCTGTGAGCTAGGATGCACTCTACTGAGGGTGACAAAGTGAGACTATGCCTCACCAAAAAAGAAAAGATATCCACCTACTAATCCCTGAAGTTTATAAATTTCATTTTGTTTGGAAAAAGGACTTTGCAGATGTGATTATGTTTAAGAGCCTGTGATGGAGAGATTATCATGGATGAGCCCTATAAGCAATTAGGAGTGTTCTTATGAGAGGCAGAAGGAGATTTGATTCACATAGGGAAAAAGGGGCGGCAATGTGATGATGAAGGCAGAGACTGGAGTGACGTAACCAGAAGCCAACTATTGCCAGCAGCCAAGAGAACAGCTTCTTTCCTAGAGCCTCTGGAAGGAGAGTGAACTTACTGACACCTTGATTCTAGACCTCTAGAACTGTGAGAGGATAAACCTATGTTATTTTAAGCCACCAATTTTGTAGATCTGTCACATAAGCCAGAAGAAATTAATAATAGTCTCACTCTGTTGCTCCAGGCTACAGTGCCCTTACATCAGCCTAGTTCACAGCAACCTTGAACTCCTGGCTACAAGTAATCTTCCTGCTTCAGTCTCCTCAGGAGCTGGGATTACAGACAGGTAGATGACAGAACAAACAATTAATTTTTCTATTTTTAGTAGAAACAGCGTCTTGCTTTTGCTCAGGTTGGTCTCAAACTCCTCAGTTCAAGCAATCCTCCTGCCTCAGCCTTCTAGAGTGCTAGGATTACAGGCATGAGCCACCGTGCCCTGCCTATAATCACTATTGATACTTCATTTTTTTTTTTTTTTTGAGATAGAGCCTCAAGCTGTCCCCCTGGGTAGAGTGCCATGGCATTACAGCTCACAGCAACCTCCAACTCCTGGGCTCAAGCGAGTCTCTTGCCTCCGCCTCCCAAGTAGCTGGGACCACAGGCG
>CAUYTI010038807.1:0-14366 GCA_963575145.1 Galago senegalensis | reverse complement strand
CATATTCTGTTTGTGTAATAGGCCAAGTGAATCAGTGAAGTCTTTATTATTCTGGTAAAACTTGACATGTGATGCTAATTTAGCACTCACAAAAATGGTTAAAAGGTCATGAATAAGCTGGCCTTCCAAAAACTTGACTGGTTTTAAAGTAAGAAGGTGGTCAAAAAGAAATGCATTTGGATCTTTCTTTCTTTCTTATTTTTTTTTTTTTTGAGACAGAGCCTCAAGCTTTCCCCCTGGGTAGAGTGGTAGGCTCACCTCATCTGTCTAGGATAAACCTTGTTACTTAGGGTGAACTAATTATGGACTTTAATTGCATCTACAGCATACCTTGAGCACACTTAGGTTAGCGTTTGTCTGAATAACTGGGACCTATCCCCTAACCAAGTTGACATATCAAAGAACTATCACAGCTTTAAGGTGTTCTAAATCCAGGAACACTTCTTTTGTTGACCCCGTTCCAAAAGATGTATGTTTTCTAGATCACTGAAGTGTTCCCTTATGAAGCAAAGCTTTTAGACTGTATCGTAAAGTAACTACTCTGACCTTCTTCCACTGAGACAGTAAGTACTCTAATCCATTTGTAATGACCCAGGGTTCCCCACGTAAACATCATTTATCACACTGAAGTAGCAGGGATATTTCAGGGCCTCTGCGGCCTGGAAGACTCCTTACCTCCCTATCAAGGGACCTCATTGGTCTAGTCCAGCAGTTTCAACCTGTGGGTTGTGACTTACAGGAACTGTATTAAAGGCTTGCCACATTAGGAAGGTTGAGAACTACTGCTCTGGTCCTTTTTAGGGGTTTGGGGGGACAGAGTGTCACTGTCTTGCCCAGGGTAGAGTGCCATGGCATCAGTCATGGAGATAGTTTTTTACTAGACTTTCTTTCTTCATTCCTCCTTCCCTTCTCTCTCTCTCCTTCTCTTCTCTTCTCTTCTCTTCTCTCCTCTCCTCTCCTCTCCTCTCCTCTCCTCTTCTCTCCTCTCCTCTTCTGTTTTTTTCTTTTCTTTCATCTCACTCTGTTGTCCTAAGTAGAGTGCCATGGCTTCATCACAGCTCACAGCAGCTTTAGTCTCTTGGGCTGAAGACATCCTCTTACCTGACCCTCCTGAGTAGCAGGGATACAGGCACCAGGATGCCTGTCTAGTTTTTCTATTTTTAGTAGAGACAGGGGTCTTTCTCTTGCTCTGACTGGTCTTGAATTCCTGAGATGAAGCAATCTACCCATCTAGGCCTTCTGGAATGCTAGGATTACAGGTGTGAGCCCCTGTGCCCAGCCAGCAGACTTTAGGTTTTAGAACAATTTTAGAGGGTCACTTGTGGTGGCTCACTGCTATAATCCTACCAATCTGGGAGGCCAAGGTGGATGGATCACCTGAGCTCAGGAGTTCAAGACCCACCTGAGTAAGAGCCAGACCCCGTCTCTAAAATATAGCTGGGCGTTGTGGCAGGTGCCTGTACTTCCAGCTAACTGGGAGACTGAGGCAACAGGATCACTTGAGCCCAAGACTTTGAGGTTGTTGTGAGCTATGACACCATGCCAGGAGTTTTAAAAAAATAAACAAAGACAATAGTTTTAGAATTGCAGAACATCAAGCAGATAATACAGAGTTCTTAGTTTAATCAGATGTCCTTGATTTGTACCTAATTTCCTTTTTGTGTCCTAGCATCCTACTCAAGATACAGTATTGCCTTCTGTTATCATGTTCCCTGAGGCTCATCCTGCGTGGTATCATTTCTCAGGCTTTCTTGGTTTGTGATGACCTTCACTTTTTTTTTTTTTTTGAGACAGAGCCTCAAGCTGTCCCCCTTGGTAGAGAGCTGTGGCATCACAGCTCACAGCAACCTCCAACTCCTGGGCTCAAGCGATTCTCCTGCCTCTGCCTCCCAAGTAGCTGGGACTACAGGTGTCCACCACAACGCCCGGCTATTTTTTGGTTGCACCCATCATTGCTGTTTGGCGGGCCTGGGCTGGATTCAAACCCACCACCTCAGGTGTATGTGGCTGGCGCCTTAGCCACTTGAGCCACAGGTGCCGAGCTGACCTTCACATTTTAAGGCATACTGCTGAAGTATTTTATAGGATTTCCATCCATTGGAATTTGTCTGGTTGTTTTTCACTATTAGAATGGGGTTATGAGTTTTGAAGGAATGATCACCAAGGTTAAGTGCCATTCTTTTTTTTTTTTTTTTTGTAGAGACAAAGTCTCACTTCATCACCCTCAGTAGAGTGCTGTGGCATCACACAGCTCACAGGAACCTCCAACTCCTGGGCTTAGGTGTTTCTCTTGTGTCAGCCTATCGAGTAGCTGGGACTACAGATACCTGCCACAATGCCCGGCTATTTTTTGTTGCAGTTTGGCTAGGGCCGGGTTTGAACCTGTCACCCTCAATTTATGGGGCCGGTGCTCTACTCACTGAGCCATAAGCGCCACCCGGTTAAGTGCCATTCTTATTATACTGTATCAAGGGTACATACGATCAACATGATTTATCACTGCTGAGACTGACCTTGGTCATGTGGCTGAGGTAGTATTTGTCAGGTTTCTGTACTGAGAAGTTAGTGTTTCACCCCCTTTCCAACTATACTCTTTAGGAATAAGTCACTATGTGCAGGCCTCACTTAAGGAGTAGGAACCTACATGCACTCCGTCTCTGAGGGAAGAGAACCTACATACATTATTTGGAATTTTTCTCCATGGGAGGTTTCATCTCTTCTTCCCCGTTTATTTACTCAGTTATTTCTGTATATTAATATGAACTTGTGGATAATCATTTTATACTTTGTGTTATAATCTAATACTGACCCCAACATAGAGTCAGCTGTTTCTCCAAGTAGCCAGGGAACCTGGGTTCCTTTTATTGACAATGGTATTAGAAACAAAGATCTGGGTGCAAGGTGTGGTCCACTTGAATTCATTTTATTTATTTGTTTGTTTTTTGTAGAGACAGAGTCTCACTTTATTGCCTTCAGTAGAGTGCCGTGGAGTCACACAGCTCACAGCAACCTCCAACTTCTGGGCTTAGGCGATTCTCTTGCCTCAGCCTCCTGAGTAGCTTGTATTACAGGTGCCCACCACAGAGCCTGGCTATTTTTTTGTTGCAATTTGGCCAGGGCCAGGTTTGAACCCACCACCCTCGGTATATGGGGCCAGTGCCCTAACCATTGAGCCACAGGCACAACCCTGAATTCATTTTAATCTGATCACAAACCTCTCACATTTTAATGTCTGAGAGGTTGCTTTTCTTAAAATCAGTCTAGATTCAACCAGAGAAGCATGCCTTGTAGGAGATATATACGAAGAAATTTCTTATGAGGAACTGGCTTCTGTGATTTTGGGTCCTGACTAGGCAGACTGGGCCTCACAGGCATGGTCTCTGTACAGGCTGAGGCTGCTGTCCACCAGGGTGCTGTCCACAAGTGGAATTTCTTTTCTCTGGGAGGCTCAATCCTGCTTTTAAGGCTTTTCCCTTGCTTAAATTAGGCCCATCCCAGCTATCTAAGACAATCTTTGTTACTTAGAGTGAACTAATTATGGACTTTAATTATATCTACACCATACCTTGAGTTCACCAGGTTAGCGTTTGCCTGAATAACTGGGACCTACTCGCTAACCAAGTTGACATATCAAAGAGCTATCACACCTTTAAGGTGTTCTAAAAATAGGGGCACCTCATTTCTTGACCCTGTTCCAAAAGATGTATGTTTCTGGATCACTGAAGAGTTCCCCTTATGAACCAAAGCTTTTATTTTTATTTATTTTTTGAGCCAGAGTCTTACTTTGTCACCCTCAGTAGTGTGTCATGGTGTCACAGCTCACAGCAACCTCAAACTCTTGGGTGGGAAATTATCTTGCATCAGCCTCCCGAGTAGCTGGGACTACAAGTGTGTGCCACAATGTCTGGGTATTGATAGAGACGAGGTCTCGCTTTGTCTCAGGCTGACCTTGAACCTATAAGCTCAGGTAGTCTACCTGCCTTGGCTTTCCAGAGTGCTAGGATTCCAGGTGAGAGCCACCATGCCTGGCCTGAACCAAAGCTTTTAGACTTTATCATGAACTAACTACTCTGGCCTTCTTACACCCAGTTAGTAAATATTTTAATCCATTTTTAATGATGCAGGGTCCCCAAGGTAGACATCATTTATCACACTGAGCTAGCAGGGATGTTTCAGGGCCTCTGAGACCTGGAAGAGTTCTTACCTCCCTATCAAGGGACCTCCTTGCTCTAGTCCTTTGTATTGGTGGGGTGAGACAGAGTGTCACTGTCTCACCCTGGATAGAGTGCCATGGCATCAGTCATGGAGGTAGTAATCTAACAAATGCATGAATAACTTATCAATTGTGATTTAGATAAAAAAGAAGATGAATGAATATAATGGGTAGGGTGCGAACTTAGTCTTAGGGTCAAGTTATAAGGTAACATTTCATTTGACATCTGTAGGATGAGTGAGAGTGGGCCAGGTAAAAGGGACAGAGCCAGGAAGAGCAGGAAGAATATTTCTTGAGAGGGAACAGCATGCAGGAATCCTGGTGTTCAGAAGAACATGGCTCTTGGAAGGTCTACCCAGGAGGACTGAGGGGCGGCAGCAGAGAGAGGGAGGGTGAGTGAGAGAGAGATGAAAGGATGTTATGAGGGACTGTAGAGTAAGAAGTTGAGAGAATTTCATTTTGGTAAACACCAGCAGTTAAGTCTTAGGTCGTGGGAGACTAGAGAAGACAGTTAGAAGCATGAGAAAGTAGCCAACATTGTCCCCTGCTGCCAAGAAGGGACTAACATAACGACTTGGAGTTGGCAGATGGAAGGTGCCAAGGTGTGAATGTTTGTGTCCCTCCCACATTCATGTGTTGGAACTTAACCTCCAAGGTGACGGCATTAAGAAGTGGGGACTTTTGGGAAAATGGGGCTATTTTGTTAAAGTAGAAGGAACGTGGGGAAGTTCCTAGAAACAATTGCTGTGGGATGATGGACGCAGAAGCCTGAAGGCTGGAAGTTGAGTGAATAAGAAGTAAAGAAATGGAGACAGCCAGAGAAGGGGCCCTCTCTGTGGGGAAGCTTGACTATGAGAGAGACCAATAAAATTGGGCCAGAAGGCTGGGGGAGGCCTGAGCTTGTTTGTCACCCAAAGTAACACTACTGAGAGTGACTCAATAAATTGATTGTCTGCTGCAATAAACTAAACTAAGGGTGAGCTTGAAGGTACAGGAGAGGGACAGTTGATGGCAGTAGGCCCTGGGAGGAAAGGGGGTTGAGAGCAAGACTGGATTTTTGTGTTTGTTTTTTTTAGAGACAGAGTCTCACTTTATCACCCTCGGTAGAGTGTCGTGGCGTCACAGCTCACAGGAACCTCCAGCTCTTGGGCTTAGGCGATTCTCTTGCCTCAGTCTCCCTAGTAGCTGGGACTACAGGCACCTGCCACAATGCCTGGCTGTTTTTTTGCTGCAGTTTGGCTGGGGTCGGGTTTGAATCCACCACCCTTGGTATATGGCGCTGGCGCCCTACTCACTGAGCCACATGGGCCACCCAGGACTGGAATCTTGAAAGAGGAGAGCCTTGGTCCTGTCTTACAGTGAAGGGACGGAAGGAAGCCAGGGAAGTTGAGTGTGGCATATTGGCTGGGATAGGTGGGCATTTCTGTGGATGAATAGGGTCAGGAGATAAAGGGTCTGTATACCTTTAGTCTCTTCAGACAATATCAGGTTTAGCTCTGAATCCAGTTGATGACTTTATCTGGAAACAATAACATGTTTAATATTTGGCGGGCAGTAAGTTGCTTTTGTTTCTGTGGGTGGAGAACAAGTAAGTTAGCTTATTCTCCTTAGGTCTAAAGCACAAGTACATAGGTTGTCAAGAACATCAGCAGAGGAGCCAACATTCCCTTTGAGGAGCAAGGTGGAAATTGCAATAAGTGTGAACACATCTTAAAGCTGAGATAATTCAGGTAACCAGAAGATCCCTGCCACACTGCCTCAGTTTCACCACAAGAGCCTGCTCTGCCCCCTCCATTATTTCCAACAAATGTTATTTCCTATTCCCAATGTGTGAAAATGTTACATATACAGTATTTTGAATCTTCAGAGCAAGGCAAGGAGGGCGATTATATTGTTTCTGTTTTACTAAGGAGGAAGCTGAAACTCACACAGCCAGCACTTTGGGCAAGGTCACTAATCAGAAGTCAGAGTTTGAACTCAGATCAGGCTGAACACTTTTTTTTTTTTTTTTTTTTGCAGTTTTTGGCCGGGGCTGGGTTTGAACCTGCCACTTCCGGCATATAGGGCCGGCGCCCTACTCCTTTGAGCCACATTCACCACCCGAGCACCTTTTTTTTTGAGACAGAGTGTAATTTTGTCCCCCTTGGTAGAGTGCCATAGCCCACAGCAGCCTCAAGCTCTTCAGCTCAAGTGATCTCCTTGCCTCAGCCTCCCAAATAGCTGAGGCCACAACACCTGGCTATTTTTAGAGGCGATGTCTTGCTCTTGCTCAGGCTGGTCTTAAACTCATGAGCTCAGGCGATCTGCCTGCCTCAGCCTCCCAGAGTGCCAGAGTGCTGGGATTACAGTCGTGAGCCACAGAGCCGGCTCCAGAGTGCTTTTTTTTATTCTTGTTTGGGACAGAATCTCACTCTGTTTCCCAGGCTAGTGTGCTGTGGTGCCTAGCTCACAGCAACCTCAAATTCTGGGGTTGAAGTGATCCTTCTGTCTCAGCCTCCCAAGTAGCTGGGACTACATGCATCCCCCCCTCTTTTTTTCTCTTGCTCAGGCTGGTCTCAAACTCCTATGTTCAAGTGATCCTCTGGCTTCAGCCTTCCAGAATGCTTGGATTATAGGAGTAAGCCACAGTGCTGGCACTTTCTACCCCACCAATAGTTCTGAATTTTGCTGCAGAGGCCACTGTATCAGTTGCCACTCTTTTTTTTTTTTTTTTGAGACAGAGCCTCAAGCTGTCGCCCTGGGTGGAGTGCCGTGGCATCACAGCTCATAGCAACCTTCAACTCCTGGGCTCAAGCGAGTCTCCTGCCTCAGCCTCCCAGGTGGCTGGGACCATAGGTACCTACCACAACGCCTGGCTATTTTTTGGTTGCAGCCATCATTGTTGTTTGGCAGGCCCGGGCTGGATTTAAACCCACCAGCTCAGGTGTATGTGGCTGGTGCCTCAGCCATTTGAGCCACAGGCACCGAGCCATCAGTTGCCACTCTTGGCAGCTTTCAACTGCCTTTCTAGAATAGAGGTAAGGAATGGAGAAGGAAGCTCCACATTTGTCAGATTTATACACGGGGCTGCTAGGTAAGCTTCACCAGAGCAGAGCTTCAGAAGAGAAGAAAAGTTTGAAAGGCAGTGTCCTCATAGGGATCCCTAAACTTCTTGGGCTGAAGCCTGGCTCTTCCTGAAGCATTGCTCCAGAACCGCTTTGCTTCTGTGATGAACTTGCCTCCGGTGTTCTCCTCTGGCACATCCATCCTCCGTGTGAAGGCCAGAGTGATTTTCCAAAACCTCATTATGTTATTCCTCTGCTTAGAAACTGCCCATGACTCCCAGTGACCTTTTGGCTAAAATCTATGTTCCGCTTTCAGTATGGCCTGTAAGACCCTTTGTGCTCTGGACCCCCAGCCACATCTTTAGCTTTGCCATTAACCACTCCCCTGCCCTCCTGCCAAACCAGCTGACTTCCAGTTCCTGGTAGTTGCTACGTCTGGTGGACAAGTCCCACTTACCCCTCAAGCCTCAGATCTGGCATTACCTCCTGTCCCAAAGCCTTTTCTGCACCTCTCCAACTGTGGGTTAGGCCCTGCCCTCTGTGTGCCCTCAGAATCCCCCCCCCCGCCCCACGCTTACCTATCACAGCCCTGCTTCTCTGGCGTCTTCTTGCTCGGATCCCTCGCTAGGATGCAGTTTTGCATCATCTGCTTAACTCAGTATTGCTCCCTTGGAAAGAGGTTTCTCAGGGAATTTGTTCTTTCTCTTGGGGTAAGCATACCAGTCTTGCCTCGAAAAGCATACCAGAAATGCCAATGGCTTGATGTTAGGCATGGAGAGTTTTCAGCATGGGAGTTTGTCCCCTGCAGCCAAACCTCAATTTTACATGGAGGAGGTAGGCTAGGCGGTATCACATGATGTGAAAAATTTGTGGGGAAGAATAGCTGACTACAGGAAAAACTATAGAAAGCTGCTCTCAAATCTCCCAGCTGATTTGGTTTCGTTTTGGAAAGGCCAGTGAGGGTTTGTCTCAGGTCCCCAAATCTGATAATAGTCAAGATGCTTAGGTTCAAACTTTTCCTATAAAGAAGGGACTACTGTTATAATTGTCCTTTGAATGCCTGGCACACGCCAACCTTTTCTTGAAGCCAGAAGCCTGCAGACTCAGCCATGTTGCAGGAAGGTCCTGCACTGACAGCCTTCACCAAGTCCAGCCCACCTTGGCAGCTGTCAAGGGGGAGACTGTGGAGCAGACACCACACTCCTGCATCAGTTACCCAGTTTGCATCTATAAAATGGGAACAGGGGTGGTAGGGAGTTAATGCCAGATGCCAATGCCAAATGCCAGAATCTGGGAACTGCTTGCCCTTCCCAGTTCAATTATCAAAGAAAAATTCATTCAGAAAAAAAGGGAAATGCTATACTACACTGTGTAAATACCATATGTTTTATGTGTAGTTCCTAAAGACATGGGATGTGCTGAAAATAGCAACAGGGTTTGGATCATTTCATGGATGAGAAAACCTTAATGGGTTATGAAGGCAAGGTAGGAAAGTTTGGGGCACAGAGGGGATAATCAGGCCCACTAGGCAGGGATGAAAACCTTGATGGATGGGCTCAGGATGGCATTTCTGGCTGTTCTTTGGTGACTCAGTTTCTCCTTGGTCTTCAAGGATTGAGAAGAGAGGACTGGAAAATACAACAGCCCATTGCAAGAGCTATCCAAGCTTCCAGGGATACAATACTTTATTTTTTTTTTTGAGACAGAGTCTCACTGTGTCACCCTCGGTAGAGTCCCATGGTGTCACAGCAACCTCAAACTCTTGGGCTTAAGCCATTCTCTTGCCTCAGCCTCCCAAGTAGCTGGGACTACAGGCACTCACCACAAGTCCTGGCTTTTTTTGGTTGCAGTTGTCATTGTTGTTTAGCTGGCCCAGGCCGGGTTAGAACCTGACAGCCTCCATATATATGGCTGACACTGTAACCACTGTGTGACGGGCACTGAGCCACAATACTATTTTTTTTTTTTGGCCGGGGCTGTGTTTGAACCTGCCACCTCTGGCATATGGGGCCGGTGCCCTACTCCTTTGAGCTACAGGCACCACCCCAAAATACTATTTATTTATTTTTTGGCCGTGGCTGGGTTTGAACTCGCCACCTCCGGCATATGGGGCTGGTGCCCTACTCCTTTGAGCCACAGGCACTGCCCCACAATACTATTTTTTTAAATGCACTTTTTCTCCAAGGCAGCATGGGTCTCTAGCCATCAGTTGGTTTTGCCTCCTTTCAGGCTGAGTTAACCTCCTATATTCTATTTAACTCGTGTTATTTCTGAATGGGGTCAATTTTCCAAACTACAACTTATGTATTAAACTTAATGCTAATAAGGAAAGCTCTATCTTGGAAAAAAGTACCAGTAGGCGTGTCTTATTAGAGGGCACAAGTCAAGGTAAATTACATGACTCACCATGAAACATTGGAAATGTAAATTAGGAGATTTCCCCCTTTTACCACCCTCGGGCCCTTCACCTATATGACAGTCCCTCTAGGATGAAACTGGTGCCCAAGGCCAGACCTAGCTGCCAAAGAGTTCCTGAGCCAGGTGAACTGTGTGTCTCTCCTTCCAGCCAAGGTGGCAGTAGTAACTTCAGTGCACAGCTCTGGCCATTTGCTCTGAGAATGAGGCCCAGAGCCTGCCCTGGAGTCCTAGCTCTTGGCTGTGGGTTAGTGACCTCTTCCCTGCAAACATACACAGCTTCTTCCTCTGTGGTTAATAAGAAAAAAACAGGCACTAAACGATTCATGTGAATGGAAAACATATTCCACTTTAATAAACTTAAGAAGTCATCCGTGCTACATTTGGAAAGGTACGGGTAAGGCCTGGTGGTCTCAGGAACAGGTTGCCAAGGGCTGACACTACCTGCCCCACAAGACCCGTCAAAGACCGAGTCAGGCAGGCAGAGTTTTAGGCGTTTCCTCTGCATCGTTGGTTCACAGTCATTCTTCTAGAGAATATTTACTAATAAACCCAGCTTTTCCACCTACCCAGAAATGGCTACTGGAAGCTATAACTTTCCCTCTCTCAAGCAGGACCGCGCTCCCGGCTCCTAACTACTTAGTCGTATAGCAGCTTTGGGGTTAGATGCCAGACCAGATTGGTCTCTGGCGGGCTCTCTAGGTTAGGGGATGCCCTAGTCCCAAAGTCCTGGCAGCAGACCTGGGACAGGTACCTGAGTTGGGCCCCGACGTGGTCTGCTCCTTGCAGGCGCAAGCTGCATCTAAGGCGCCTCTCTTTGGGTGAAACCCGGGACAACCAAGGGCTGAGGCCACGCAGCAGCGTCGCGGCCTCTCTGAGCTCTCCAGTCTCCGTTGCCCTCAACGGTCCTGGAAGAAGGGGAACAGCTGGCGGAAAAGGCCTTGAATCTTGCCGGTGGCGTCCTTCTCCTCGTCTGCCGGCCCTGCTGCTCTTGTGTTTGTCTTCCCGGTCTTCGCGCCAGCCGCGCTCGGGATCCGTTTGAGCGTCCACGCAGCTGTGCCGCTGCAGTTGTTGTTGGCGTTCTTGCGCTTGCTGCGGCTCGCGGTTTCGGAGTCCTCGGCCCCTGACAGCTCCCGCAGACTCTGGGACGCGTCTGGCCGCAGGTAGCGGCAGGGTCGGTTGCCGCTGTGGTCTCGGCGCGTGGGGTCGGCACCCAGAGCGCCCACCAGCACCTTGATGACCATTTCGTGGCCCTGCAGAGCCGCTAGGTGGAGAGGCGTGAAGCCGCCGCTTCCCGAGACGCTCACGTCGAGCTGCAGCCCCCGGCGCTGGGCGAAATCATGCACCAAAATGAGCTCTTCGTGGCGCCCGTGCTTGGCCAGCCAGTGCAGCACTGTGTAGCCAGTGATTGGATCGCTCCGCATCAGGAGCCCGGGATCAGCCTCCAGCAGCTCCTGCAGCACATCAAAGCGGCCCTCGGCAGCCGCCAGAATCCACGCGTGCTCCCGCGGCTCCAGGCACAGTCCGCTGCCGCTGGATCCGCCTGATCCGCTCGGTCCGCCCGGCCCGCCCGGGGACTGCTCCTCGCCGCGCTCCTCCGACAGCCATCTGGCAGGACCCGCCCCCTGCAGCCCCAGCAACTCCCGCAGAGCTACTCGCCGGCGCCCCGAGAGCATCAGTGCGCTTTGGGAGGGGGGCTCCCGGGAGGTGGCGGTGGCGGCATTGCCCCGGTAGCCGCCCAGGCTACCGATGTCCGCTCTCGAGGGGCGGGGCAGCGGGGCGCTCCTCAGGCTCAGCGCGGTTGGCGCGAGATAGGTCTTGGGTGCAGGTTTCGCGGTCCCTCGAAGCTGGGCCATGGTCTTGGAGCTGCCGCCGCCGCCGCGGTTCCGCTGTCTAGTGTTCGTTGCTTTCCTGGGCCCCACCGGGGGAGGAACTGGCGCTGGAGTTGGGGAAGGAAGCGGCTTGAGCAATTGGGTTCGGAGGGAGGGAGCAAAGGAGAGGAGGAGGGAGGGAGGGAGCTAGGGGAGGGCCCCCGCGCGGGCGGTGGCAGGGGGCGTGGAGCGGTGGGAGCTCCAGGCCAAGTCCCTAGGGCAAGCCGCGCTCCAGCGCCCGGGGTACAGCGGCCACTGCAGCTTCCCCCCGGTCGCGGGCAGCCCCGCCTCAAACGGCCAGGTGAGCCCGGCAGCCCCGCCTCCGGTACCGCCCCGACAGCCCAGGGGCGGTCACGGGGGCGGGCCGGGAGGCGGCCTGCTGCTCTGGAAGCCGCGGTTGTTCTCAGCATCTCAGCAGCTGCTGGGGTGAAGAGGCTCTAGTGCGCCCCCTCGTCGGCGTGCTGAACTGGGCTCCCGGCCCGCGCCGCGAAGAGCGATCCCAGTCCTGGGCGCAGACTCCCCGCCCCCTTCCTTTCGTCCTTCCTTATCTCTTCAGAAGTCTCCCTGCACTTTGTCCTGGAGCCGCCTTTGTCCTAGCATTCGCGAAGGCGGCTCTGCTGTCCCATGTGACTCTGGCTCGTCTGCCCTACCCTTTATGCCACCTTGACCCTCCCCTCTGCGCCCGGGGCTGCCCGGGATTCCTGCAGAGACCCGGCTCGGGGCAGAAGGTCTTCCAGGGCGCCGAAAAGGGGTATTCCTCTTCTGTCCCGCGGCTGCCAGTGCCGCTGTCCACCCTCTTCTCCCCTCCTCCTTACTTTTCCCAGGTTGGCTTGAAGAAGCAGCTATAGATAAATCTGAACTTACTCTGAGGGAACCCCCTGCCCCTTCAAATTTGCATCCCTGTTCTCTCCCTGAAGAACCTGCTGTCTGCAAATTCAGAGCTTAAGGGCTTTTTTAAAAAGGAGGATATTTTGTCTTTTTAACTCCTAACACCAGCGTCCTTTTTGCTCTTGCCTCCCCTCTCCCACCATGTCAAGAAGTTCAGTCAGGGGCGCCCATAGCACAGTGGTTATGGCCCCAGCAGCATACACCAAGACTGGCTGGTTGACAACTGCAACAAAAAGTAGCCGGGTGTTGTGGTGGGAGCCTGTAGTCCAGCTTGGGAGGCTGAGGCTGGAGAATCGCTTGACCCCAAGAGTTTGAGGTTGCTGTGAGCTATGACGCTATGGTACTCTACTCAGCCAAACATAGTGAGACTCTGTCTCAAAAAAGAAAAAACAAGTTCAGTTAGGGCTTGGCTCCCGTAGCTCAGTAGTTAGGGCACCGGCCATATACACTGGAGCTAGTGGGTTCAAACCCAGCCCGGGCCTGCTAAACAACAATGACAATTGCAACAACAACAACAAATAGCCAGGTGTTGTGGTGGGCAACTGTAGTCCCAGCTACTTGGGAAGCTGAGGCAAGAGGTTGCTCTGAGCTGTGACACCAGAGCACTCTACCCAGGGCAACATAGTGAGACTCTGTATAAAAAAAAAAGTTCAGTCAATGGGCAAGATGGAGCCATAGAAGGTTCTTGAGCTAGAGAGGGTCACAGCCATGATTAAGGTTGTGCTAGGATGATGATTCTGGGAGAGGCAGAGTAAGGAAACCAGGAGACTATTCCAGCAGTCTAGGCCAAGGGGGATGGGAGTTCAGGCCAAGCCAGCCCATTCCCCTGGGCCCACCTGTGGCACCAGTGTGAAAAGTGTCAGAGGTTTTCCTCCTTGGCTCTGACATATTGAAGAGGAGCCCTTGGCCAGGGTGGTGGCTCATACCTGTAATCCTAGCTCTCTGGGAGGCTGAGGCTGGTAGATTGATTGAGCTCAGGAGTTCGGGACTAGCCTGAGCAAGAGCAAGACTCTGTCTCTACTACAAAAAATAGAAAAATTAGCCAGTCTTGGTGCCACGAGCTTGTGGTCTCAGCTACTTGGGAGGCTGAGGTAAGAAGATTGCTTGAGCCTAAGAGTTTGAAGTTGCTGTGAGTCATGATGCCAGTCTAGTCTGGGGAAACAGAGTGAGACTCTGTCTAAATAAATAAATAAATATCTTGAGCTTTCCTTCATGACAGCTTATGCATTTGTAATTCATTTTCGTACATTTACTATGTTTCAGAGACTGTGTTAGATGCTTTATATGTTAGCACTTTTTTGTTGTTGTTGAGATAGTCTCACTCTGTCTCCCAGGCTAGAGTACCACGGCCTCAGCCTAGCTCACTGCAACCTCCAACTCCTGGGCTCAAGTGATCCTCCTGTCTCAGCCTCCCAAGGAGCTGAAACTACAGGTACTCAGCACACCTGGCTAATTTTTCTATTTTTAATAGAGATTGGGGAGGGGTCTTGCTCTTGCTCAAGCTGGTCTCTAACTCCTGAGCTTAAGTGATCCTCCTGCCTTGGCCTCCCAGAGTGGTAGGGTTACAGGTGTTAGTGGCCACAATGGGCCTTATATATTAACTCTTTTAATCTTCCCAGTGAGTTAAGTGTCATTACTATCCCCAGTTTGCCTAGAAATAGGCCACTTGCTCAAGGTCACTCAGCAGGAAGTGGCAGAGCAGGTCTGTGTGACACCATAGTCTTTGTTCTGGCACAGGACTAGCATTCAAGCCAGGCTTATCAACTGCAAATCACTCACACAAGCCCCAAATTCTTTTTTTTTTTTTTTTGAGACAGAGCCTCAAGCTGTCCCCCTGGGTAGAGTGCCGTGGCATTACAGCTCACAGCAACCTCCAACTCCTGGGCTCAAGCGAGTCTCTTGCCTCAGCCTCCCAGGTAGCTGGGACCACAGGCG
>CAUYTI010038806.1:0-24134 GCA_963575145.1 Galago senegalensis | reverse complement strand
ATAGAGTGCCATGGCATTATAGCTCACAGCAACCTCCAACTCCTGGGCTCAAGCAAGTCTCTTGCCTCCGCCTCCCAAGTAGCTGGGACCACAGGCGCCCGCCACAACGCCCGGCTATTTTTTGGTTGCAGCCGTCATTGTTGTTTGGTGGGTCCAGGCTGGGGATTTGAACCTGCCACCTTAGGTGTACGTGGCTGGCGCCTTAGCTGGTTGAGCTATAGGCGCCGAGCCCAAGACTGAAAAGTTCTGATCAAGCTCTGCTATGAAGAAAAATGCCCAGATAAAATTATACAATCAGAAGTTCTTTCCTCTCAGGCTTGGTGCCCGTAGAACAGTGGTTACAGTGCCAGCCACATACACTGAGGCTGGCAGGTTCAAACCCAGCCCAGACTAGCTAAACAACAATGATAACTGCAACAAAAAATAGCTGGGCATTGTGGTGGGCACCTGTAATCCCAGCTACTTGGGAGGCTGAAGCAAGAAAATTGCTTAAGCCCAAGAGTTTGAGGTTGCTGTGAGCTGTGACGCCATGGCACTTTCCTGAGGGCCATATAGTGAGACTGTCTCAAAAAAAAAAAAAAAAGAAGAAGAAGAAGTTCTTCTCTTTGTAAAATTGAGAAAAGATCAAGTAAGGGAAAGAGTAAAGAATACTACTCAACATTTTTGGGTGTCTGTTTACCATGACAACAAATAAACAATAAATAAAGAATAAAAGAAAGATTTAACTTCAAAAGGGAAATACAACTTCACACCTATCATGGAAGTACATTATAATGGGTTTTACAACTGAAATAAAGGAGTATATTTGTAACAAGAGAGAAAACCCAGGTAGGAGAGAAACGAAAGAAATATCTCTACATGCAGTGGTTCTGGTTCTCAACCGCAGGCAGTTCTGCTTCCTAGAGCACATTTCAGTTGTCATAATGTGGGGGTAGCGTTTGTGCTACTAGTATCTAGTAGGTATAGGCCAAGGATGCTAAATGTCTTACAATGCATAGAGAAATCCCCCTAAACAATTATTTGACCCCAAATGTTAATAGAGCCACAGCTGAGAAACCCTGCTGTATATGTGAAGAAAATGTACATGGGCCTAAGGCAGGTGGCATAGCCAAGTAAATTAAGGTATGAAACAGTAGTAATAGTACAATATAGACATGATCTGCCTGGTCAGAAAGGGAATGATCTGTTACTCAAATGTATCAATAAACTTACGGAGGCAACCAGTGTGAGAGGATAGAGTGGGACGGGCACTTGATTAGAAGAAAGAGAATATTAGTTCAAACTCTGCCTCTGCCACTTACCAATGTATGTGATGTTGAACAAGTCACTGAAATTTTCCTTTACCCATAAAATAGGAGCAATACCTACTTTACCTAATGGGACTGTGATAAAAATCAAATGTGATCTGTAAAGGGTTATCAATGTATAAGGTATCATTAACAGAATAGAGAAACTGGGATAACCTGGATATTTGCTAGGTCATATGAGGCTAAAAGCAGAATATCTGATAAATCCCTTATTTATTCTGATAACACTTTCTTCACCCCAAAGTTACTATGGATGAAAAGGGAAATGGCTACTTTGGCCTTCAAGTTGACACATAGGAAGAATTGATTATAGAAGTAAAATGATGGAAATCTACTTGTAGGGGACTAAGTTGCAGGTCAGATAACAGTACCCTAGAATTTAAAAAGCCACTCTACGAAATTCAAGCAAAAAGATAGTTAAGATCCCAGAGACAGAAAGTCTAAAAGGGAAAATAAAAAAGGAGAGAAGTCTTTAAAAAAAGAAAATTGTAATTGTCTAGTCACAAATTATTCCAATAGAAAAATCAATGTAGCTGCATAGGAATGGGTTTCAAATAAACTCATATATAAAAAGACACATAGAGCACTATAGGGAATTCTGCTCTAATACAGTAGACTAACCACCAACATTTCTCTCCTCTACCTTGTAAGACACCATTTAAAAGGAATAAAAAAACTGCTAACCCACTAGATCACAGAGAATAGGAGAGGAAATATCAGTAGGCAGGTTTCAACATATTCTTGGAATAAGGGTGAGAAGTGATATCGCTACCGTAGCAATATGCAGGAAGTCTCAATATAAAGTGCCTTCTGAGGGACATTAATGATGACAATAGTGATAAAACAGTTAAGTTTACGTAGTGTTTATAGCACTATAAGTACTAGGTACTTCATTTAATCCTCCTAATATCCCTATAAGAAGATATTATAATTATTGCTATTTTGACAGATATGAAAGTTGAGGCACAAAGTTAGGGCAAAGTTAGGGAACTTGCCCAAGGTCACACAGATTCAGAATTTGAATGTACACAGTATGCCTCCAAAGTCCATCAAGTCTTAATCTCTATGCTCTATGAAGAAAGCTAATTTGCTCACATAGATGGTATCAGGTTCTGTAAGGAAAGCCTTGGGGTTGAAAAGAGGAAGTTGGTAGTAAATCTATACAGTATATAGAACTCTTGAATTCTCAAGTCTCCTCTTCAGGGGCAGGAGACTACTGTAATACCCACTCTCAAGCATTTCTAGTCTACTTTATGGGATATACTTTTTATACTTGCCCATTAAATGTTGGTATTCTCTTGAGACTGTCTTAAGGTCTTTTATAATATAGACTCTCCCTGTGTGATCTTATCCATGCCTAGAATTCCAACAAACATCTATGTACTAATAACTCCCTAAATCTTTATTTCCAAAACAGACATCTTTCTTGATGTGCAAACATGTATTATGACTGTCTACTGAATACCTCTAGTGAGTTATGCCACATGACATTGCATAAAAACAATTAAAACAGAATTCATCTTTCAGTGCAAACCTATTCCACTTCTAGCACTGTACCTTTTCATTGTTTCACCATCTAATCTATCAAACCAACAGCAAATCTGAGTCACCTTGGACTTTTATTTTCTCATCCCACACATACAAATCCTTTATTCACTGAACATTTAGTGAATATGTACAATGCTTAAGGCATTGTGCTAGGTATTAAAGATACAAAGAATGAACAGGTCATGATATCTTCTCCCAAGGAGTTAATAGTCAAAAGGGATAAACAATATACAAATAGACAATAGACAAACATACACACAAACAAATAATTACAAATATAATATTAGAGGAAGAGATATGTAGTTAAAATGGGTTCTCATAGTGGTAAACTTCACCTGGGAAGGTAAAGAAAGGTTTTAGAGAAGAATTGAAGTTTGAGATGAATTGTGAAGGATAACTAGGACAATGCCAATAGAGAAGGGAAGAGCAGGAAAGAAGAGTGGAAGGACATTCCAGGCAAAGGAAGTTAAATATGCCAAGGTCCATGTTTGTGAGAAAACACCATACATTTTAGGAACTACAGGTAGTTCAATATGAGTACAATGCAAATTATGAGATGGAGAGTGACAAACAATGAGGGCAGAGGATAACCAGGAACCTATTGCAAAAGTCTTGTATGTCATGACCAAATATTTATATTTATCCTATAGGACAGTGATTTCCAATTGTATTCCTCAGATACTTCAGGGAGCCACAGAGATACTTCAGAGCTTCTGCAAAGGTAATTTGAATTTTGTTCTAAATAATTCGGTACATTCACATTGCGGTGCAACTATTACCACCAATTAAAATTATTTTAACAATTTTAAAACTACATTTAGATAGTTCAATCCAATGTGCTAGATATAAAATATTAACACACAAAAGGTCTACCAATGAACTACCTTGTGTACCAAGGCTAATTGTTCTGTAGTCTTTGAGAAAATGCTATCATTTGAGCATTTGTTTGAATATTTTGCAAATGTATAGTTTAACTTTGTGACTTTGCACTAGACTTTTTTTCATTTCACATGTTCACCTAGAGAAAACTGTGCAAATAATTATACAGTAGTCTCCCCTTACCATTGGTTTTAGTTACCTACAGTCAAGCTAGGTCTGAAAATATTAAATGGAAAATTACAGAAATATACAATTTGTATGTTTTAAATTGCACACCATACTGTTTTGAGAAGCATGATACAATTTCATGCTGTTTCACTCCCTCCCACCTTGTATGGGAATAATCCCTCTGTGCCATCCCCACTGCTCACACATTGTCACTTAGTAGCCATCTAAGTCATCATCAGATCAACTGTCAAGGTATTGCAGTGCTTGTGTTCAAGTAACCCTTATTTTGCTTAACCCCAAGGCACAGGGCAGTGATACTGGCCATAGAAAAGCCATAAAATTCTTCAAGTTAAAAAGCGAAAGTTTTTCGCTTAGTAAAGATAGATAAAACTTATATATTATGGTTGCTAAGATCTACAAGAAGAATGAATCCACTATCTGCAAAATTATCAAGAAGGAAAAAGAAATTCATGATATTTTTGCTATTGTACCTCAAACTGCAAAACTTATAGTTACAGTGCATGATAAATACTCAGCTAAGATAAAAAAGGTATTAAATTTGTGGGTGAAGACACAAACAGAAAACATGCTCTGACTGACAGTAACATGATTCACCACAAAGCATTGAGCCTATATGAAGACTTCAGCAAGGCTCTCCCTGAAATGAGTGACATTATGTCATTTACTGCAAGTAAGAAATATTTATACAGATTTAAAAATACATTTGAACTGAAAACCATAAAGATTACTGGAGAAGTTGCATCTGTTGATGAATAATCACAGGGCTTGAAGCATAGGGTTCACTACTTTCTGTGGTCTCAAGCATCCACTAGTGGTCTTGGAGTGCATCCCTTGTGGATAAGGGGGGGGACTGCTGCACTACTAGAGCACATAAGCTTATACTTAACACACCATACAGAGATACAGAGGCACTTCCTCAATTCACGCGCTCATCACTGCATCAGGGTCAATTGTATAATAACAAATGTGTAACTTAATATGTTAAGATGGTACTAATGATGGTTTCAGTATTTCTTGTAAGCTTTGAATGTGTTTTATTAGACATTTATAGTTATTATGTAATGTAAATTATGAAAAATACTGTTAATGATCCAACTCTGGACTTTCCCCCTCTCCCTCATTCAAGTTCCTAGATCATTTTAATAATTGAAAATAATCCCCAGATTGGAAAGTGGGCTGTAAAGAATATTTATAATTTGCAACTATGTATCAGTATGAGTCAAGATTTTCTCATTAATGTACCATCAGAACAAATTATAGGAATTAACTGCAAAATCTTAAATAAGATTGTAACTGTCACCCATAATCACCATCATGGCATGTACTAAGAATCAATAATAAGACTAGAGTCTTATTTGAAATAGCAAAGTCTGGAGTCAACCTAAATATTCATCAATAGAGGAATGGCATAATAAATACAATAGGTCAAGTGCAGTGGCTCACGCCTATAATTCTAGCACTCTGGGAGGCCAAGGCAGGTGGATTGCTTAAGCTCAGGAGTTCAAGACAAGCCTGAGCAAGAGCGAGATCCTGTCTCTACTAAAATAGAAAAGTTAGCTGGGCATTGTGGTGGGTATATGTAGTCTCAGCTACTAGAGAAGTTGAGGCATGAGAATCACTTGAGGCTAAGAATTGGAGGTTGCTGTGAGCTTTGAAAATGCCATAGCACTCAACCCCAGAGGAACAGAGTGAGAGTTTGCCTGAAATAAATAAATAGAATGGTATATCTACATAATATACAGACATGAAAAAGAACATGGTAGATCTATATATGCTGATATGGAACTATCTCCAACACATACAGTTAAGAGGAGAAATAAGGAGTAGACAAGTGTACACAGTATGCTTCCATTTGTATAGAAAGAGAATATCTAGAAGTATAGACTAGGAATATTAAGAGAAAAAAATTACTTTTTTATATTTAAAAAAATGTTTCTTTTTGAAATAGTGATAGATTATTTGGAAGTTGCAAAAATATGTCCAGAGAGGGCTTGTGCATCCTTTACCCAGCCTCCACCAATGGTAAAATCTTACACAAATATAGTACAATGCCAAAACAAAATTGATATCAGTACAATCTGCACACTTTATTTGGCTTTCACTAGTTATTACACATATTGTGTGTATATATGTATGGTTCTGTACAAATTTTATCATACACGTACAACTTATCTAACCATCACCAACATCCACAAAGGTCTCTCACGCTATCCTTTATAGGCACATCTTCCCCCTCACCACTCAATCCCTAACCCCTGGTAACCACAAATCTTTTTAAACATCAAGAATGTTATAAATAGTTATAGAGAACCAGAGATTAGGGATGGGGAAAGAATGTGACTTCAAAGAGCTAGAGTAAGGGAGTTGTTTAGAATGATGGAACTGATAGGTACCCTTGCTGTACTGCTGATTACATGACTCTACATATTAAAACTCTAGAACTGGGCTTGGCACCTGTAGCACAGTGGTTACGGCACCAGCCACATACACTGAGGGTGACGGGTTCGAACCTGGCCCGAGCCAGCTAAACAACAATGACAACTGTAACAAAAAATAGCCGAGTATTGTGGCAGGTGCCTGTAGTCCCAGCTACTTGGGAGGCTGAGGCAAGAGAATTGCTTAAGCCCAAGAGTTTGAGGTTGCTGTGACCTGTGATGCCACAGCACTCAAACAAGGGCAACATAGTAAGACTCTGTCTTAAAATAAAACAAAACTTAGAACCATACACCAAAATCAAAGTAAATGTTATAATGGTATCATATATTATGTTACTTTTTGAGATGGGTTTTTTTCACTCAGAATAATAATCATCCATCCAAGTTGTTTTATCTATCAGTAATGAATACCCACTAGTGCAACTGCTGTGTCATATGTATGACAAGCACAGTTTTAGTTTTATTTTTCCCTGGGGAGGGTATTTTTTAAAATGTATTTTTACTAATTTTAATTTATTAACAGTTTCATTGAGACATAATAAATATACTATACAATTTATCTACGTAAATGTATAACTCAGTACATTTTAGTATATACACAGAGTTGTGTAACCATCACTATAATATTAAACATTTTCATTATTCCAAAAAGGAAGTCCACACCTCTCAGTCCTTCCATCCCTTTCCTCCAGCCCTAGGCTTTTTTTGTTTCTATTTTTTTGAGATAGTATCTTTCTCTGTTGCCTAGTCTGGAGTTTAGTGACATCATCATCGTTCATGACAACTTCAAAATCCTAGGCTCAAGTGATTTTGCTTCAGTTCCTTGAGTAGCCAGGACTATAGGCGTGTGCTACCACAGCCAACTAATTTTTCTATTTTTTATAGAGACAGGGTCTTGCTATGTTGCCCAGGCTAGTTTGGAACTCCTGGTCTCAAGTCCTGTCTTAGCCTCCCACAGTGCTAGGAACACTAGTGTGAACCACTGCACCTGGTAGGTTTAGTTTTATAGGTAATTGCTGAATAATTTTCTGGAGTGGGTTTACCATTTTACATTCACCATGTGGAGAGATCCAGTTTTTCCACACCGTCACTAGCATTTATTATTGTCACTGCTTTTCCTTTTAGCTACTCTAAGAGGTATGCAGGTTTTAATTTATATTTCCTTAGTGACTAAGGATGGTAAACTCCTTTTCACGTGCTTATTGCAATCTGAATTTCCCATTTGCTGAAATATCTGTTTTTGTGTATTGGCCATTTTCTAGTTGCACTGTTTTTTACTTTTGAGTCCTAAGAATTCTTCATACATTTAAGATATAAATCCTTTGTTGGATGTATTGTATTATGCATCATGGAAAATTTTATGATATATAAGATAATATAAAGAAATAAATTATGATCATAAAATAGCTATAATATTTTTATTGCTTGAAGACTGACTCACTCGATATTACAAATGTAAACTCATAAATCTACATGAATTTAAAATTTACTATTTAGTCTAATTCAAATATTAGGATTTGTTATAAGATTTTGTTTAAAGACTAGTTCCTCTGCTTTAAAAAAAAAAGGTGGATAAAATTTGTTTTCGGCGATGGAAATCATAAAACGTTTTAAAGAGGGGGAAAATGTGATCAAGTTTGGATTTTAGAAACATTACTTTGGTTGTCATTTGGAAAGCGGATTTGGGAGTAAAAACCTGGCATTTAAGAAATCGCTTAGATGGTTATTTTAACAGTTTGGTTGAGAGATTTCTGAGGATTGGAGCAGTGGAAAAGGAATGAAAGAGATAGAAGTCAGAGGTATTTAAGACATAAAAATGATATGATCAAGCACCCTCTGGATGTAAAAGGTAAGAAAAAAGAAGAATGAATAAAACATGTGCTAATATTCCAGAAATAAAGCAGATATTCATTGTTCTAGACAGCTAACAGTTATAGAACACCTATTGTGTGTCAGGCATAGTTCTGGGAACAGGTGGCAGGAAAATAAAAACTGGTCTTTGTCTTCAAGGAACTCAAAGTCTAATAGGGAAAATAGACAACTAAATAATTAAAGTGAAAAGAAAGAATGCTGTGAGGAGGTAATCATCTGTATTTTGATAAGGCTTCGAGTTACAGGCTTTTGGGGAAAAGCATTTGTCAAAACCCAGCTAATATATACGAGGGTTGCCTAGAAAGTATCCAGCCATGTAATATGAAAAATAGAGACATACATAACTGGCTACTTTACAGATAGCCCTTATGCACTTAAAGTTTGTGCTTTTCACTGTACATCTTACATTAAAATATAAACAACTGCCAGTTAATGATATATGCATGCTAAAGTATTTAGGAAGTATACTAATACATGCAAATCACTTTAAAATGTCTTTTAAAATAAGAATATAGATTGATGAATAGATAGATATATGACCAAGCAAATACTATGTATATTAAAATGTTAATTGTGGAATCCAGACACTAGGTATTATACAGGGTATTATTCCTGTAAAATCTTTCAATTTTTAAGTACCTTTGAAAATTTACATCATAAAATGTTAGCAAAAAAAAAAACACTATGGGAGCACCAATTTATGGAAAGACCTTGAACCACAGGAGATTTTACGCATGGGTGATATTCAAATTGTGAAATGAAATATAAGTAGTAATTGCCAGTTAGATCAAAAGGTACAAAGAACTTAGGAATTTGATAAGGACCTATGGCATGTTGGGCACTATGCCAGGCCCTACAGATTCAAAGATAAATATGACACAGTTCTTGCCTTTGATTGGCTTGCTGTCACGCAGGTGAGTCGGGTAAAGAAATAACTATAACATACGGTTGGGGTAGTGTTAGTATAGAAGAGAGGAAAGCACTAGATGAGGGGTACCTAATCCACATTGTGGGAATCAGAGGTGTCAAAGAAAGTTTCTTTAAGGGGATGAAATTGGAACTGAGAATGGAAAGGCAAATTTGAATTAGCCACATGAAGACAGAGGGAAGGCATTTCTGAGAGAGGGAGCAGGATGTACAAAGATACATAGACAAGAGATTACTAGGCACAATTAGTATAGCTAAGCAGATTGCAAAAAAAAGAGTGGGAAAGGGGAAGCTAGTCAGGTAGGGAGAGCTAGAGCATAAAGGCCATGCAAAGCAGTGTGATTCCTTCTTCTTAGTAGGAAGACAGAATTTAGTAGAATACCCTGGCTACTAATTGGTTGATGACTTGAAAGGGTACCTGACTGAAGATAGAGAAACCAGTTGGAAAGCCTGCTATAATTAAAAAAACTCATGAGAGCCTGAATTAAGGTAGTGATAGTAGTGTTAGAGAAAAGAGAATGAATTGAAATATGAGAAAGTAGGACTGATAAGTTTGGGGAAGGAACTAGAGTGAAGGAATAGTATAGAATGATACCCTTGCTTATGGCTTGGGTGACTGGGTGGATGTTGGTATTATTCACTGCAGGTGATCAAGGGGCAGGTTTATCAGAGGCAAAGAAAAATGAGGGCTTCAGCTTTCTTTTCTTTTCTTTCTTTTTTTTTTTGAGACAGAGTCTCACTGTGTCACCCTCAGTAGAGTGTTGTAACATCATAGCTCACAGCAACCTCAAATTCTTGGGCTGAAGCAATTCTCTTGCCTCTGCTTCCCAAGTAGCTGGGTCCACAGGCGCCTGCCACAATGCCCAGCTATTTTTTGTTGTAGTTGTCATTGTTGTTATAGCAGGCCTGGGCTAGGTTCGAACCAGCCAGCCCCGGTATATGTGGCTGGCGCCCTAACCACTGAGCAACAGGTGCTGAGCCTGGGGCTTCAGTTTTAGACACATCCCATGAAAGTCACCTACATTTATAGGCTGAATGAGATATGGGCTAGAGATAGAGGTTTGGGATTGGCAGCACACAGGTAGGAGATATAAGCATCTAAGTGTATGACACCACTTGGGTGGGGGTGTGGCAGAGTTATGATCACAAATAATGGAAAGAGAAAGAAAAAAATTTCAGGCTAGAACCTGGGTTATTGTTTAGATAGGTGGGTGGAAAATGAGAAGCCTAAAAAAAGAGTCTTCAGAAAAGTGAGAGGAAAATCAGGAGAGTGCACTGTCAAAGAGTCCAGGGAGAAATGAGATTGTCCAGATGAGGCAGGGTATCAACAAATAAGGGGATGACTGTAAAAAGCCTAATGGATTCAGCTGTTCAGGTCATTGGTTATCACTGGCAGGCATAATTTCAATGGGATGAGGATGGAGGGGTGGTGAAAAAAGCAGAGTGAAAGGAAAAGGGAAGACAGCAGTAGTAAGAGGAAGATAAAGATTTTATTTTATTTTAAAATGGGAAAAATACTATGCTTCTATGCTGAGGAAAAAAGTCAGTAGAGAGGGCAAGGTTAAAAATACACAAGGTCGGGCAGCGCTGAGGCTACGACAACCAGGCCTACGGGCAGCAGTACTGGGGGCAGTCTGGAAACAGAGGGTGTTACCATAATGTCTATGATTGATTCTACGGGTGAGATTATGACTACAACAGATATGGAGATGACTATTACAGATGATACAGCCGGGATTGGCAGAGTTACTACTACCACCACCCCCAGGACAGAGATGATACTACTACAGGAACTTCTACGGTTACCAAAGGTATCAGTGAGGCCCTGCCACTGTCGCCTGTCAGCCATGAAGCTGAATTTCTGGGGGTGCCAAGCACCCCCGCAAAACACAACCAAGAAAAACAGGGGCTGTCGGGGTGGGGCTGAGCTGCTGGGGAGGGGCAGTTGGGGGGGTACGCAAGCAGGGGTGGGGGAGGTGGAAGCAAACAACAAAACCGTACATTTTTTAAAAAGTTTGTTGAAAAGAATATTGTCTTATTCTATAAAACATTTCAAACCTAGTTAGATATTTGTAATCAAAAAAAAAAAACATTTGTTCAGGCTCAGCGCCTGTGGTCCCAGCTGCTTGGGAGGCGGAGGCAAGAGACTCGCTTGAGCCCAGGAGTTGGAGGTTGCTATGAGCTGTGATGCCACCGCACTCTACCCAGGGGGACAGCTTGAGGCTCTGTCTCAAAAAAAAAAATTTGTTCAGAAAGCAGCACTTAGGGCTGCCTGTTCTGTACCCTGCAGTCGGACAGTTAAAGAACTGAGAAATGGCGCCCTTCTGACGTTCTAAGGCAGCTAGACTGGCAGCTGAGTAAGGGAGAGTGGTGAGGTGGTGCGGAGAGGCTGGGGAAGCAGTGTGAGGATTGTTCTCCAGAGCAGGTAGGAGCAGGCAGGAGTGGGACAGAAGGGGAGCTTATGACTGGTGCAGTGAAAATAAATGATTGGCTCTTATCAAAAAAAAAATACACAAGGTGCAGGGGCGCTTGATGGAACCAGGTTTCTGAGGCAGTACG
The DNA here is from genome assembly GCA_963575145.1 of Galago senegalensis. Classification (NCBI taxonomy): domain Eukaryota; kingdom Metazoa; phylum Chordata; class Mammalia; order Primates; family Galagidae; genus Galago; species Galago senegalensis. Next base: position 12,418 of record CAUYTI010038806.1, on the reverse strand, counting down.
GAGAAACAAAAGAGTCAGTAGGGAATATGCAGGTAATGGCACAGAGACCTGAAAAAACTGTTAGAAAAAAAAATGAGGAGTAGGCTACTATAGTTTCAATCCTATAGTTTGTGGGGAAGTGGTGGGAGAGAAAGTGGGAAATACAGAGGTACCAGAAAATGACAATGTAGTCTCCTGGTACTACAGAATTTCAGAGGAGAAAGACTAAAGATAAAATGGTTTAAAAGGCAACATTGGCCAGGTACAGTGGCTCTGGGCACTCTGGGAGGCTGAGGCAAGTGGATTGTTTGAGCTCAGGAGTTCAAGACCAGCTTGAGCAAGAGTAAGACCCCATCTCTACTAAATTTAGCTGAGTATCGTGGCAGGCACCTGTAGTCCCAGCTACTCAGGTGGCCGAGGCAAGAGGATCTTCTGGGCCTAAGAGTTTGAGATTGCTGTGAGCTATGATGCCAAGGCACTCTACCCAAGGCACAGAGTGAGACTGTCTCAAAACAATGGGCAATATTGAAAACCCCAAGACTTAAGTTGGGCCTTGAAAGCTGCCTATGTTGTAGTTTGCTTGTAGGAGTGATGGATGGGGGGAGGCATGTACTATATTCTAGGTGAGAAGAGTAGAGTGATACAATGAAAGTGTTCAGAGACTAGAATTATTAGCTGGGCATGTTCCAAGGGTTAGGTAACTGGAGTAGACTATGGGTACAGAAGCTGTAAAAGAAGGTAGGCTGAGACCAGGTTACAAAGGCTCTGGAAGATTTGGCTATGTATTTTAGACTTCATCCTATAGTCACTGATGTACCACTTCAACATTTCTACTGAGGGGCAGCACCATGTACAAAGTGGTAAGTTTTTAAAGCTACTTATGTAATTTATTTATTTTAATGATAAATAATATTTGACATATTTATGGGGAACATGTGTACTTTGTTACATGCATAGATTGTGTAGTGATCAAGTCAGTGTATTTAGGATATCCATTACTTTGAGGCTTTATTTATTACTTCTATGTGGTGGGAACTTTTCAAGTCTCTCCTCTGGTCATTTTAAAATATGTAGTTGGACAATAAAGTTTGTGAAGTCATCCTAGAAAAATGTGTTACCTACCTCATTGCTGAATTTCACTACAATCACCTTCAAAGTACTCCATTTGGCTATCTGGTGACCATAGTGATATTCAGCAATGAGATGGGTAGCACTTTTCTAGGAGTTTGTGAACTTAATTGTTAAACCTCATACAACAACAGCTATGATGGCCATTCCAGAAAAAGAGTTTCAAAACTGCTTTAAAGGACAGATTAGGTGCTGGTGTTGGTGCATAGCTTCCCAAGGGGAGTACATTGAAAGTGATCACAGTGATATTCTGCAATGAGGTAGGCAGCACTTCTAGTTTGACTTCGAGAACTTACTTGTCTGACCTCATACATTGGAACAAACTTTGAAAGACAGTTTGGTGTATATATACCCTATGACCCAGTGATTCTACTTCTAGGTATACAACCTAGAAAATCTTTACATACAGCCATCAGGGTACATAAATAAGATGGTTCACACGGGCACTATTGAAGATAGCCCCAAACTGGAATCTGGAATATCCATCAATAGTAAAAATAAATAGTGGTATAGTCACACGATGGAATATTTTACAGAAATGAAATGAACAATGCGACATCAATAAATCTCTCAAATACTGTGTTGAATGGAAGATGAAAGAAACAACAGATAATATACAATATAATTCCACTTATATAAAGCTTAAAAATAGACAAAACCAAATCATACTATCTAGAGATATATACACAAGTGGCTATTAAGAAAAGCAAGGGAGGCTAGGCGCCTGTAGCATAGTGGTTACAGTGCCAGCCACATACACTGAGGGTAGTGGGTTTGAACCTGGCCCAGGCCAGTTAAACAACTACAACAAAAAATAGCCGGGTGTCGTGGCTGGTACCTATAGTCCCAGCTACTTGGGAGGCTGAGGCAAGAGAATCACTTAAGCCCAAGAGTTTGAGGTTGCTGTGAGCTGTGAAGCCACGGCACTCTACCAAGAGCCATGTAGTGAGATTCTGTCTCAAAAAAAAAAAAAAAGAAACAAGAAAGAAAAGCAAGGGAATCATCATCACAAGTTAGGAGAGTAGTTAACTGGAGAGAGAAGGGGGTCATGATCTGAGAGGAGTATCCATGGGTGCTGAAAGTATTTTATTTTCAATTTAAGTGGTAGCTCCCTGGGTGTTTACTTTATAATTATTTATTAAACTATATACAACTTATGTAATTTTCTATATATATATATGTTTTATTTCATCAGAGAAATGAAAATAACAGTGAATCACACGTGTTGTTAAACAGTGTAAACTTCTCTGAGGAGCTTGGGAAAAGAGATTATGATAGCAGTTACAGAGGATTGAGGATTTGAAGGAACATGGATACTTATGTTCCCCAAAAATATGTGTGCAAGAATATTCATAGCAGTACTATTCATAATAGCCCCAAACTAGAAATTATCCAAGTCCCCATCCAATGATAAGTATAAACAAACTGTGGTCTATCAGTGGAATACTATATGTATATACTGTATTTTGCTGTGTATAATGCACACCCACATTTTTTGCCTGAACTTTAAGGGAAAAAAAAAAAACAACTCTTCCATTTGAATTTTTTAATTCAAATTTTGTTTGTATATAGGTATTTGTTTTTATATTATAAAGGAAATCTAGCATTTATTTTTAACTTATGGTACAAGGAACTTAATGTAACAATTACAAAACACAAGAAAAGATACTGGTACAAGAAATCTTATATACCAGTAACAAATTTATGATAGTTACACATCACAGAATGACAAGAGCTGTCACTGTCAATATCAGAAGTAGCCTCGTCATTAATTTCTACATTACCAGCATCTTCTGAAGAGCACTTTCTTCAGTCGGTTAAATTTCATTGTCCTCACTTCCATCCATTCCATCCATGGCATCACTGAAACTGTGTTTTTAAAACAATTTCACAACCACCTCCTTTTTGACAATGTTCCACAATCTTACAATCCACACAAACCTGGGCAATGGATGCTTTCTTGATTCTGCCTGTAGGCGGTATCATTACCAGCTGACTCATCCACTATGACCACCCTTTCTTCATAAGGGCCTTAAAGTGCTTATTTACTGACATATTAAGAGGCTAAGGTTGGGATTTATTGGGGGGTAGAGGCAAGATGGTTGACTAGAGCCAGCTTTCTACAAAGGCTCCCGTCCAGAAAAAGAGTTAAAGGCCAGAAGTTTAGCAAGTAAACTGATGGTTTGGAGCTGAGCCAAGAGAGAAGGTTGAAGAACGCCCATCAACCCTGATGAGGCAAGGCTGAGACCCCAAGGATACAAACAAAAGGTACAAAATCCATCACCAAGCAGACGGAAGTCTCCTCCCCCTTGAGAACAGCTCACAGGGTACATTCCACAAACAAGAGAGCAGAGTTTAAAGTCCTCCCATTTTATCCCACGGGAGAAACCGTCTAAAAACTGGACCTCCTTCCCCTAGTAGGGTGCCATGACACTATCCTGCCAGGCATAAAACTGTATATATTCTCTACCTGCAATTTTGAACTTCCAGAAGTCCCCTCCACTCTCACCCTGATGTCTGGAAGCCTGTCCCCCTTGGAGTTGAGATTCCTGGGCATTTTCTCGATTGCTGTGGACAGGGTGTAGGCTGTTGCAGATCTGTGCTTATTCAGTGGCAGGGAGGTAAGAAGAAAACAGTGGACTGAAGGAACCACATGGAAAGGGAGAGGTGGTATCTAACCCCTGGCACAGAGCAGCAGCGCAAACAAAATATCCCTGGGGATATTTTGGATACTCCCCATCTCTCTGGGCAACCAGAGAAATCCAAGCATCTTCTCTGGTGGCAGACACTGGTGGAATATATCTGGGATGGTAACACAGACCCCGTGAGCAAAGGGTATGCCTCAAGTGGTACAAGCCTGGGCAGAGCAAGACGGGATGGAGAATTGAAGATGCCTATGCAGAGACAGCATGCTCCCAGGGTGGGGCTGCACCAGGACTGCTTAGTGAGCCTAAGAAACACCCAGCCCTCAGGGGATCATAGCTGAGACAAAGGCAAGTGGAAAACCAAAAGCTGAGTGTAAGCTCTAATGGGACCCGCCCCAACACAGACTGCAGTGGAAACAGAAACACTAGCACGGGGCAGTGGTACAGACAGGGGCTGAGTTCAAGTTTCTGTGAACTCAAACAGCAACTGGTCTGCAGGAGAATACAGCCAGGATAGATTCACAAATTCTGCACAAATATAAGTGTCAGTAACATCAATCAGGGGTGGTACTGCAACTGAGTGAACTGCCCCTGCTTCCATTAACTACTCGAAGTGGTCAGGCCTCAGCTTCCCCTGCCAGATGGTGGCAGAGTACAGAGGCCTGGACTGAGGAGACACAAGATTTCTCTGTGACTCAGGCAGCCTCCAACCCCTGGAGCATCTGCTCAGTAGAGGGAACTGGGTCATAGGCCTGCGGGATTACCAGTGACTGGGTGTGACAGGTGCAATGTGGGGAAGGAGGCATCAAACTTCCCAGACTAATTCATTTGCTGGAAGGGTACTTCTAACTCCATGGAGCACCAGAATGAGTCATACTCGAGGTGCCAGCAGACCACTGCTATCTAGTTGCTAGAGACCATTTGAGCTCCCTCACTTGAGACTGAGTGCTGACTGGGACAATTGATTTGTATCTCTCGGACTGGACCAATCACCCAAGGACTATCCAAAATGGCACCCTGGGTGTGTGGTTGTGGGAAGGTTTGATTTTCCTTTTCCAGTCGTTGCCCATGGGGAAGGGGTGACTTAATTGCTAGTATTTCTCCACAGCTGAGACTTCAGTCCAGAGTAACTAATTCACTAGGGTAGGACAGAGAAGAGCTGAAAACAAGACAAAGCCACTTAGCCCCACCACACCAAGTAAGTCCCCAGTGCCTCAGGCCGTAGCACTGTATGAGTCCTTTGCAAAGCTCTAGGGAAAAAGGTACAGACACTGGTCACACCTCTTGGGCAAAGAACTGGTCAATCACTACTCCAGGAGTCCCCCAACCCAACTACACCTTATCTGCTCATCTAAACAAATGGTGTAAAATAATCATGGGGTGGAATCTGCAGAAAAACTCCAGTAACATGAATAACCAGTGTACATCAACTCCCCCAAGAACAACACAGCAGACACACCAGAAGATCCCATTCATAAACAAATGGCTGAGATGTCATAAATTGAATTCAGACATTGGATTGCAAATAAGATTAACAGAATGAAGGTAAAGTTGAAAATAGAAATTCAAGGAGCAATTCAAAAGTTGTCTCAAGAATTCAATGAATTCAAAGACAAAAATCACCAAAGATTTTTGACACACTGAGACAAGAACTTGCAGCCCTCAAAGATCTAAGAAACACAGTAGAACCCCTCAGTAACAGAATGGAGCAAGCAAAAGAAAGGATTTCTGATATTGAAGACAAAGCTTTTGAACACTCCCAAGTGCTCAAAGAGGAAGAAAAATGGAGAACAAAAACGGATCATTCTCTCAGAGAGCTTTAAGATAATTCAAAAAAAATAATATTTGCCTTATAGGAATCCCTGAAGGTGACGAAGTTGCTTCACAAGGCACAGAAGCCCTTTTTCATGAGATTATGAGGGAGAACTTTCCAGACATGCCAAGAGATTCTGAAATGCAGATAGCAGACAGTTTCAGAACCCCAGCATGGCTCAACCCAAATAAGACACCCGCCAGACACATCATAATTAACTTCACTAAACTTAATATGAAGGAGAAATTCTGAAAGCAGCCAGACGTAAGAAAACCATAAACTACAAAGGGAAGAATATTAGAATGACTGCAGATCTCTCTGATGAAACCTGTCAGGCTAAAAGAGGGTGGTCATCAACTTTTAATCTCCTAAAACAAAATAACTTTCAAACCAGGATCCTGTATCCAACTAAACTGAGTTTCATTTATGATGGAGATATTAAATACTTTAATGACATTCACATGTTGAAGAAATTTGCCATAACTAAACCAGCTCTCCAGGATATTCTCAGACCTATCCTCCATAATGACCAGCACAATCCTCCACAACTAAAGTAAACTTACTCAGAAACTTTTGATCAAATTATAATTTCCACAGTGGCAAAAGGATTAAAAATGTCCATTGGACTTTTGAAAAACTCAATACCCAAAATTCTATCAGGCTTATCAATATTCTCAACTAATGTGAATGGCTTAAATTATCCTCTGAAAAGGCATGAGTTGGCTGACTGAATACAAAAACTCAGGTCAGATATCTGCTGCATACAAGAATCTCATCTTACCTCAAAAGATAAATATAGACTCAAGGTGAAGGGAGTGGTCATCTATATTTCAGGCAAATGGAAATCAGAAAAAAAGCAGGTTTTGCAATTTTATTCAAATTGCAATAGGCTTTAAATATTATTCAAATATACAATAGGCTTTAAACCAACAAAAGAAACCAACCAATTTTATTCAAATTGCAATAGGCTTTAAACCAACAAAAGAAACCAACCAATTTTATTCAAATTGCAATAGGCTTTAAATATTATTCAAATATACAATAGGCTTTAAACCAACAAAAGAAAGATAAGGATGGTCACTTCATATTTGTTAAGGGTAATACTCAATATAGTAAGATTTCAATTTTTAATATTTATGCACCCAACCAGAATGCATCTCAATTAATAAGAGAGACTCTAACAGACAGGAGCAACTTGATTTGCTCCAGCACCATATTTTTTTGAGATTTTAACACTCCTTTGGCAGTGTTAGGTAGATCCAACAATAAGAAGCTAAGCAAATAAAGTTTAGAATTAAACTTAACCATTCAACATTTGGATTTAACAGACATCTACAGAACATTTCATCCTAAGAAAACTGAATACACATTCTTCTCATCAGCCCACAGAACATACTCCAAAATGAATCACACCTTAGGTCACAAGTCTAACCTTAGCAAATTTAAAAGAATAGAAATTATTCCTTGCATCTTTTCTGACCATCATGGAATAAAAGTTAAACTCAATAACAACAGAAATCTGCATACGCATACAAAAACATGGAATCTAAATAACCTTTTGCTGAATGATATCTGGGTCAGAGACGAGATTAAGAAGGAAATTACCAAATTTTTAGAACAAAATGATAACCAAGACATGGATTATCAGAACCTCTGGCATACTGCAAAGGCAGTTGTAAGAGGGAAATTTATAGCACTGCAAGCCTTCCCCAAGAGAACGGAAAGAGAAGAAGTTAAGAACTTAATGAGATATCTCATGCAACTGGAAAAGGAAGAACATTCCAATCCCAAACCCAGCAGAAGAAAAGAAATAACCAAAATTGGAACAGAATTAAATGAAATTGAAAACAAAAGGATTATACAACAGATCAATAAATCAAAAAGTTGGTTCTTTGAAAAAGTCAATAAAATAGATAAACCTTTGGCTAACCTAACCAGAAAAAAAGAGTAAAATCTCTAATTCCATCAATCAGAAATAGCAAAGACAAAATAACAACAAACTCCTCAGAAATTAAAAAAATCCTTAATGAATATTATAGGAAACTTTATTCTCAGAAATATGAAAATCTGAAGGAAATCGCTGAAGGAAATTGACCAATACTTGGAAGCACATCACCTCCCAAGATTCAGCCAGAATGAAGTGGAAATGGTGAACAGGCCTATATCAAGTTCTGAAATAGCATCAACTATAGAAAACCTTCCTAAAAAGAACAGTCCGGGACCAGATGGCTTGACATCAGAATTCTACCAAAACTTTAAAGAGGAACTAGTACCTATATTACTCAAAATACAGAAAAAGAAAGAATACTACCCAACACATTCTATGAAGCAAACATCACCTTGATCCCCAAACCAAGAAAAGACTCAAAAAGAGAAGAAAATTATAGACTAACATCACTAATGAATATCGATGCAAAAATATTCAACAAAATCCTAACAAATAGAATCCAGCAACATATCAAACAACTTATACACCATGACTAAGTGAGTTTTATCCCAGGGTCTCAAGGATGGATCAATATACATAAATCTATAAATATAATTTATAGATATAAATGTATTTATAGATATAAATATAAATATAATTCATCACATAAACAAATTAAAAAACAAAGACCATATGATTCTCTCAACTGATGCAGAAAAAGCTTTTGATAATTTCCAGCATCCTTTCATGGTCAGAACACGTAAGAAAATTGGTATAGAAGGCACATTTCTCAAATTGATTGATAGAGGCCATCTACAGCAAACCCACAGCCAATATCATACTGAATGGAGTTAAATTGAAATCATTTCCACTCAGATCAGGAACCAGGCAAGGTTGCCCTTTGTCCCCACTGCTTTTTAACAATGTAATGGAAGTCTTAGCCATCTCAATTAGGCAAGAAAGGGTGATCAATGGTATCCATATAGGGTCAGAAGAGATTAAACTTTCACTCTTCACATAATATGACTGTATATCTGGAAAACACCAGGGATTCGACTACAAAACTCTTAGAAGTGATCAAGGAATACAGCAGCATTTCAGGTTACAAAATCAACACTCATAAATCGGTAGCCTTTATATATACCAACAATAGTCAAGCTGAAAAACAGTTAAGGACTCTATTCCATTCACAGTAGTGCCATAGAAGATGAAATATTTTGGAGTTTACCTAACAAAAGATGTTAAAGATCTCTATAAAGAGAACTATGAAACTCTATAAAAATAAATAGCTGAAGATGTTAACAAATGGAAAAACATACCATACTCATGGCTGGGAAGAATCAACATTGTTAAAATGTGCATATTATCCAAAGCAATATACAATTTTAATGCAATCTCTACTAAAGCTCCACTGTCATTCTTTAAAGATCTCAAAAAAAGATACTTCATTTTATATTAAATCAGAAAAAACCTCAAATAGCCAAGACATTATTCAGAAACAAAAACAAAGCAGGAGGAATTATGCTACCAGACCTCAGACTATACTATAAATCGACAGTGATCAAAACAGCATGGTACTGGCACAAAAACAGAGAGGTAGATGTATAGAACAGAATAGAGAACCAAGACACAAACTCAGATACTTACTGCTATTTGATCTTTGACAAACCAATTAAAAACATTCAGTGGGGAAAAGATTTCTATTTAACAAATGATGCTGGGCAAACGAACGGGCTGGCGACCTGTAGAAGACTGAAACTGAACCCACACTTCTCACCATTAACTATGATAGACTCTCACTGGGTTAAAGATTTAAACTTAAGACATGAAACTATAAAAATACTAGAAGAAAGTGCAGGGAAAACTCTCGAAGCAATTGGCCTGGGCGAATATTTTATGAGGAGGACTCCCAGGGCAATTGAAGCAACATTAAAAATACACTACTAGGATCTGATAAAACTAAAAAGCCTGTGAACAGCCAAGAATACAGTAAGTAAAGCAAGCAGACAGCCCTCAGACAGGGAGAAGATATTTACAGCTTTTGTCTCCAACAAAGGTTTAATAACCAGAATCCACAGAGAACTCAAACATATTAGCAAGAAAAGATCAAGTGATCCCATCTCAGGGTGGGCAAGGAACTTGAAGAGAAACTTCTCTGAAGAAGACAGGCTCATGGCCTACAGACACATGAAAAAATGCTCATCATCCTTTATCATCAGAGAAATGCAAATCAAAACTACTTTGAGATATCATCTAACTCTAGGAAGATTAGCCCACATCACAAAATCCCCAAACCTGAGATGTTGGCATGGATGTGGAGAAAAGGGAACACTTCTACATTGCTGGTGGAAATGCAAACTAATACGTTCCTTTTGGAAAGATGTTTGGGGAACAGTTAGAGATCTAAAAATAGACCTGCCATTTGATCCTATAATTCTTCTACTAGGTATATATCCATAAGACCAAAAATCACATTGTAACAAAGATATTTGCCTCAGAATGTTTATTGTAGCCCAATTCAGAATTTCTAAGTCATGAAAGAAGCCCAAGTGCCCATCAACTCATGAATGGATCAATAAATTGTGGTATATGTACACCATGTAATATTATGCAGCCTTAAAGAAAGATGGAGACTTTACCTCTTCCATCTTTACAGGGATGGAGCTGGAACATGTTTTTCTTAGCAAAGTATCTCAAGAATGGAAAAAAAAAAGTATCCAATGTACTCCGTCTTACTATGAAACCAATTTATAGCTTTCTTACAAAAGCTATAACCTAATTATAGCCCAAGAAGAAGGGGAAAGGGTAGATTGGGGGAGGGAAGGAGAGAGGATGGGTGGAGGGATAGTAATTGGTGGGACCACACCTACAGTGCATCTTACAAGAGTACATGTGAAATTTACTAGTTACAGAATATAAATGTCTTAACACAATAAGTAGGAAAATTCTGTGAAGTCTATGGTGACCAGTTTGAGAAAAGCATTTCAAATTTTATATAAAACAAGCACACTGTACCCCAGGATTGCATTAATGTACACATGTATGATTTAATAAAAAAAAAAGGTTGCAGTTGGCTGATTAGCCCACCAGGTATCACAGCAAATGGGGTTTCAAGTCTGTTGCGATTGGTTTTGCACTTTGTGTAACGTGGGCTTTCAAGTGAGTGAAAAAAACAAGCAAAGCTTTTTTTTTAAGTAATCCTTTAGGCCATTGGTTCTCAACCTTCCTAATGTTGTGACCCTTTAATACAGTTCCTCATGCTGTGATGACCCCCAACCATAAAATTATTTTCGGATAGAGAAGCGGTGTCTCAGTCCCTAAGACCACTGGAAGTATGTGTTTTCCAATGGTCTTAAGTGACCTGTGGGAAAGGGTTGTTCCACCCCCAAAGGAGTCACGACCCACAAGTTAAGAACTCTAGGCTACTCTAGGCCTTCATGACCAGACTTTGTTAAACCAGATCTTCATGCCTTCTTCATTCATCCATCCTTTTTCACGTACATGGACAACAAATATACCTGGGAGCTTTTCTTTTAGAAATGTTTTTCTTTTAAAAATGATCACAGATGATAGCTTTGTCTGATCTGCACAATAGGCTAGAAAAACAGTGAAATGTGTTTTCTTTTGTCCATTAGTTTTAACAACCACAGTCTTTGCTCTTCAAACATCTATAGTTCTGCTGACTGATGCATCAAGCATGTTGGCAATTTAGAACAGCTAAAAGTTATAAGTCTTTTGAAGATGGATAACATAATAAAACTTCAAACCTAATTCTTACAAGCTACTGGAAGTTTTGGGACAAGGTTTTATCATGTCCTCATGCTCAAACTTTCTCTTCATAAAGTTAAAGCACCATTTAGGTGTCCCTGAAAAATCTTGTATTTTTTTCTTGTGTAATCCTTTTACCCTTTTCTTGTATCATCTTGCTGGAAACAGACATCCCAGTTTGAAGCTGCTCCAGAATCCAAGTCTATGCCTCCTGCTCCACCTCCAGCAACTTTGCAAGTTTCCTTCACATTGCCTTCTTCCATCTTGGCATCTAAAGCAGCTTTTCTTCCGTTGTCTCTATAATCTGATGACAGTGTCTATGGAAGTAGGTCCAAAATCCCTCTCAGCAGTTCTGTTGTTATGCTCTTTAACATACTTAATAACAACTATCATAAAGGTTACAGTGTACAAAAACCATTTAGACATTTTCCAAGGGATTTTCTAATAATTTTTGTAAAAATATCAGCTAGATTGAAGCTCCTGCCTAAAGCGTATGAAGAGAAATAATGCCTCTTTATTGGCTAAAACTGCTTTCATTGCAAGTTTATCATAAGTTCAACAAAGCTGATTCCCATATTCCAGGGTATTATTTTGCATACGGATATTATTTTTGCTTTCTAGAATTACACTTTTAATGCATAAGTATAAATAAGAGGATCAAAAATATTTATAGAGATATGGAATTAGTACGACCCATTTATAATGTTTATTCTTATTTTCTCCTCAAAAATTTGGGCAAAAAAGTGGCGCCAGTGGCTCAAAGGAATAGGGCGCCAGCCCCATATGCCAGAGGTGGTGGGTTCAAACCCTGTCCTGGCCAAAAACTGCAAAAAAAAAAATTATACATGATACACAGAAAAATACGGTAATAACAAAAAACGAACAAACTACAACTACAGGTAATGCTAGGGATGACACAAGCAAAATGTTGAACTGGGGTTACCAGACTTAGCAAAAGAAAAAAAAAATACAGAACATCCAGTTAAATTTGCATTTCGGATAAATGAAGAATCATTTCTTTTTTTTTTTTTTTTTTGAGACAGAGCCTCAAGCTATCCCCCTGGGTAGAGTGCCATGGCATCACGCTCACAGCAACCTCCAACTCCTGGGCTCAAGCGAGTCTCCTGCCTCCGCCTCCCAAGTAGCTGGGACTACAGG